>SJYO01026388.1:6420700-6669264 GCA_006410555.1 Capra ibex | reverse complement strand
TAATATGTCTCACTTCATTCGGTCTTTCTTTTTGTGGTTATGTCATATGATTGTGTATATATACCTTAAATCCTTCTACCGTTACTGCTGGGACATACGTTCTGTCCTTTTTTCTGTGTCGACACATATTGCCTGAAAACCTGAGTCTCCCTCTCCCTCTCCCACCCTACTAAACCCTCTTACCGTAAGATTGTACATATGATAGTACATTCTTAACTTAGCGGTCAGATACAGACTGCGTCCTATGTCGTACGAACCCCGACCACGTACCCCTACTGGGTCTCTCTACAATACCCCTCCCTCTACCCTCCCCCCCAAGTACAAACCCTTACGTACATTCTTAATTTCCAAAATTTTAAATTTTTTATTTTTTGATTTTTATTTATTTATTTATGTTTTTTTTATTTTTATTTTTTATTCTTTTTATTTTAATACAAATATAGGTTTACTGTAAAAATGAATACATGACATTTACGTTCTTATTCGTCCATGACCTTTTACCTGAGCACAGAACATTCGTGTCCGTGTTATGTTTGTGATTAAACAACTGTCAACTTTCATTCCTTTCTCTTCCTTCCCTCTTTTCCCATTTGGGAGCCATAATCCTGAAAAGTCCTGTTCTAAGTCCTTTTCGGTAGAGTTTGTCCGCAAATTAGGAATTTCTCCGTAAATAACCGAGAGTCTTGCCTTTGTGGGTTCTCGTCTCGACCCGGGTTCGTGTCGACCTTGACCCCCGTGTTTCGACAGTGGCCAAATCCAGGAGCTGCAGAGTCGAAAAGAACGTGGCACCGCTGGATTCCTACAACCCGAGGCGAGCCGTCTCGCTCCCGTCGAGGTCGCCCGTGACAACTGTGGTGACCGACGCACTCACCTTTTCTCGTGCACGAAGGGGGAGTGGGCCCGGACGCTTTCCCAGTCTCCTAGGCTAACCGAAAGGGATTCGGATAGCGACGTAGGGCCCCTCGTCAGGGACAATCTCTCCTGACCCTTCTCCACCCTCTGGGGTCGGGGTTCGTTCAGTTTCAATCTCCTGGTCCTGAGTCGGGCGCCCCGCCGAACCCCCGACCTCCACCCACCTCCCCCACCCACGTCGATAACGGTCGACCTCGTTCCGACACACTTGAACTAAGAAGGCACCCATTCAAAGAAGTGGGCGTGGAGTACAGGAGTACCTCTTTTTAAGGGTAAAGTATCACAACTTTCCTAGTGTATTCTATTGCAAATTCGTTTCGCTAAGTTTCGTAAAACTTCTGCTTAATAAAAGAGAGGTATGTCAAAAAATTAAAAGTAAAATTGAAAATTTATACTAAAAATTTCCAGTGAAAGGTACATGTTTCTTAACCGAAATATAAGGGGTCCAACATGTTATATAGGAGCGGGGATAGAATTTGGGTTATCAGACATGGAGGGGGAGGAGGGAGCGGCGATATAACGGGGACAGGGGGAGGAGTAACAGACCATTGGCGCAAACAGCAGATGTAGACATTTAAACGAAGAAAAAGCAATATAAGTGTATATTCAGTAAGAATTAGACAAACCTCAAGGCCGAAACGTGTCCGTCGTTACTGGTAGCAGTGGTCATCCACCGTCAGCACACGACCTTCCATTACTTGACCAAAAAATCCCTTTTTCTTGACCGACTTTGCGACTAGTCGTCAACCTCCTGAGTGTCACCCCTGACACTTAGGTTAACGACGGGACTTTGGTCAATACTGGAACTAGTTCCAGACGTAACGAGAGACCGGACCTAGTTGAGCTTACTTTAAACCTCCGACTAAGACGTAAACCGAAATTTGTAAAAACAAACAAAGACATTTCTCATTTAGAACATAAAGTGTCATTATTAGAGTCTTCGGTTTTTGACGAGTTGTCAGAACCAACAATCATATATGACAGATTTTTATACTACCACACTTCGTATTAGGTAAGTGAATAACGATTCAGAAACGATGGAGCCCTCCGGATTTTGTCAAGTACATTAAGACATTCCATTGATTACCCGGGCGTCTCTACGAGAGCTCAATATGGGTCGAGCCTTTTAGGTGGATCCTCCGGACGCTAAGTCTTTGGAGCGATAATTTTTTTCAGTGTGACTCGCCCGAAGTTTTCATAAAAGGTCAGTACATTAATACGAAATTACCGTCCAAGAATTTTACTGAACCCTTTCTTCTTCCTCAAGTCTTTTAAAGTCCAGACTTTAAACAATCTTCATAGACCCCGTCGTCCTCTTTAGTCCTTTACCACTGTAAATTAACCCGAATTCTTGCTTTTACTGTTGGGAGGTGAAAACGAACTTAGTTTGGAATATTGTTCCAACTTTATTCTACTAGACTATTTTTACTCGTAAATAGACCATATATATAACCTCCTCCTATAACGTAAAAATTGTGTCTGGCAAAAAAATGATGTTCCTCAATACACGACCCAGGTACAATCATATTTTTAGGAACGTTTTCCCTCTGGGTTAACTTTAAGATTCTCACAAGTGTGTAAAGACGTAAGGTACCTCTACACCTTGTCGGAGATGACTTGTGAACTGGAAATAAAGAGACGTACGAAGAAAAAGTCCTATTTCGGAGAACTTAAGAATTTGGACCGCCCACTCCCACTGCTAAACAACTACTCCACACCTAGTCTGCACAAGAGTCCAAAGGAGGTAAGAAATACTTTGGTCTGACACGAAACGTCACGGAATATGTTCCCCTCTCTCTTAATTGATTCCATAGTAATTGGTTTTAAAGTCTTTACTTCTTGACTAACTTTACCTTTCCACAAATAAACCCAAAAAAATCCTGACATAGGGTCTTCTGTGTCTAAGTTTTTCGTCCTGGAAGGAACCACCAGGTCACCTATTCTGAGATACGAGGTTACGTCGCACGGGTCCCAAGTTAGCGGTTAGGCCTTTGATCAAGGGTGTACGGTGTTGATTCTAAAGTGTACGACGTTGATTCTGGACATTTATTTTTCCAGTTTTTTCATTCATTTTATTTAATTATTTGTAAAAAATTCGCTAAGCTCTGTGCAAACCCAACACAAGACGACTTGATGTGGTACCTCATCCCCTCCGAATATGATGTTCCAATACCAATGTACTCAACAAATAGTTCTTAATAGTAACCTCCACCGTTCTTCATTCCCACGAACAATCAATCCCTAAACAACCTCAGACTTTAATAAATGTTCCCCTCTAGAACTCTGGCATTCCAATGTCAAACCGTCCAAAACAAGACTGATACCAACGACCATAGGAACCCAGACCAAATTAAGTTTCTTTCACGTTCAAGGGTAAGCAACGTCTCTGCACAGACTGGTTCAGGAATTACCGGTGGACTGAGGTCAAAACAGACGGACTTGACTCCAGTGAGGCAACAGTAACGTCAAACAGTAGTCATAAATAAAATAAACAACGATATCTTCATAGACTTTCTTACTCTCAACGAAACACAATTGGAGAGGTAAAAAGGAGGGGGGTGAATTTACTCTCCGATCCTGAACTGTCAGAGAACGAAGACCCATGAATAACGCTCCACCTTGTCTTTCGGGTTCAATGTAAGACCTGGGTACTCCCGAATTCTGTGTCGTACGACCCGGGGTAAGGGTCCCAAAGACTAAGTTGTTCAGACCTCACCTCAGGTCCTTAACCGTAAAGATTGGTATTCGGAGGGAACTCATAATCTACGACATCCGGTCCTGGTGTACAACTCTCGATGACACAAGTCCATCGGAGAGAGGGGACGTCGGGTGATAGAAAGACTTCGGACTTTGAACTCAAAGAAATCTCATATCACGATCCCTCGACTGACACCGAGTCTAGTACTTGAGGAATAACGGTTTAAGTCTGAATTTAACTTCTTTCGTCCCTTTTGGTGATCTGGTAAGTCCATACTGGATTTAGTTTAGGGAATACTAATATGTCACCTTCACTCTTTATCTAAATTCCCTAATCTAGGTTATCTGTCTCTTGGACTTCTTGATACCTTTCTCCAAGCACTGTAACATGTCCTCCGTCCCTAGTTCTGGTAAGAGCTCTTTTTCTTTACGTTTTTCCGTTTTACCGACAGACTCCTCCGGCCTGTTTATCGACTCTTTTCTTCTCTTCGATTTCCCTTTCCTCTTTTCCTTTCTATATGGGTAGACTTACGTCTCAATGTTTCTTATCGTTCCTCACTATTCTTTCGGAAAGAGTCGCTAGTTACGTTTCTTTATTTCCTTTTGTTGTCTTACCCTTTCTGGTCTCTAGAGTGTCCTTAAAATACGTTTCTACCCGTGTTATTTCCTGTCTTTACCATCCCTGGATTGTCTTCTTCTTCTATAATTCTTCTCAACCGTTTTTATGTGTCTTCTTGACGTGTTTCTTCTAGAAATACTGGGTCTATTGGCGCTACCACACTAGTGAGTGGATCTCGGTCTGTAGGACCTTAAACTTCAGTTCACCCGGAATCCTTCGTAGTGATACTTGTTTCGATCACCTCCACTACCTTAAGGTCAACTCGATAGAGTTTAGGATTTTCGACTACGACACTTTCACGACGTGAGTTATACGGTCGTTTAAACCTTGTGAGTCGTTACTGGTGTCCTGACCTTTTCCAGTCAAAAGTAAGGTTAGGGTTTCTTTCCGTTACGGTTTTTCCAAGTTTGATGGTGTCATAACGTGAGTAGAGTGTACGATCGTTTCATTTTACGAGTTTTAAGAGGTTCGGTCCGAAGGTATCATGAACTTGGTACTTGAAAGTCTACAAGTTCGACCAAAATCTTTTCCGTCTCCTTGGCCTCTAGTTTAACGGTTGTAGGTGACCTAGTACCCTTTTCGTTCTCTCAAGGTCTTTTTGTAGATGAAGACGAAATAACTGATACGGTTTCGGAAACTGATACACCTAGTGTTCTTTGACACCTTTTAAGACTTTCTCTACCCTTATGGTCTGGTGGACTGGACGGAGAATTCTTTAGACATACGTCCAGTCCTTCGTTGTCAATCTTGATCTGTACCTTGTTGTCTGACCAAGGTTTATCCTTTTCGTCATACAGTTCCGACATGTAACAGTGAGACGAATAAATTGAATATATGTCTCATGTAGTACTCTTTACGACCCGACCTACTTCGTGTTCGACCTTAGTTCTAAAGACCCTCTTTGTGGTTATTGGAGTCTATACGGTTACTGTGGTGGGAATACCGTCTTTCACTTCTTCTTGATTTCTCGGAGAACTACTTTCACTTTCTCCTCTTACTTTTTCAACCGAATTTTGAGTTGTAAGTCTTTTGCTTCTAGTACCGTAGGTCAGGGTAGTGAAGTACCGTTTATCTACCCCTTTGTCACCTTTGTCACTCCCTGAAATATAAAACCCCCCGAGGTTTTAGGGACGTCTACCACTGACGTCGGTACTTTAAATTTCTGTGAATGAGGAACCTTCTTTTCGATACTGGTTGGATCTGTCGTATAATTTTTTGTCTCTGTAATGAAACGACTGTTTCCAGGTAGATCAGTTTCGATACCCAAAAGGTCATCAGTACATACCTACACTCTCAACCTGACATTTCCGACTCGCGGTTTCTTAACGACGAAAACTTGACACCACAACCTTTTCTGAGAACTCTCAGGGAACCTGACGTTCCTTTAGATGGGTCAGTTAGGATTTCCTTTAGTCAGGACTTATAAGTAACTTTTCTGACTACGACTTCGACTTTGAGGTTATGAAACCGGTGGACTACACTTCTTGACTGAGTAACCTTTTCTGGGACTATAACGCTTCCTAACTTTCGTCCTCCTCTTCCCCTGCTGTCTCCTACTCTACCAACCTACCGTAGTGGTTGAGCTACCTGTACTCATATTCATCCGAGGTCCTCAATCACTACCCTTCGGACCGTACGACGTCAGGTACCCCAGTGTCTCAGTCTGTGCTGACTCACTGACTTCACTTATCACGATCCCTCACACGTACATACACTTCCACAGACAACTCTTTTGTACCTTGGAGAACCTTGACTCCCTGTCTTGTAAGAGTTTCGAGTCCTTTTTGTACTTCCAGATGTCTAGGACTTGGGGAACTCCTAGTCACGGTAAAGGAATCGGAACGAGGTCCTGACCGGACTCGAGTTACTCCTACCCCGAACTACCCTTCGAGGAAACAGGTCTTGGTCCACTCGGTTAAAGGACCTATTTGGAACCTGTCACTACTAGGTCTCTTGGGTACTGTGTGACTCTTTGAAATAACAGACCCGTGGTTTATTGGGACCCTCTTTCTCCTGTGTGTCGACTTAAAGAATTGGTCAAACAGTGGTTCGGGTTCGAGTATGACGAGGGGAGTGTCGACCGGTCATGTAGTTCTCCGTGTCACAACCCTGTTTCTTATCGTTGAAATAACCCTTTCGGTCGTCTGACTCTTATGCCACCTGATCACAGGGTTCCTTGGTGAACTCAGTCTTAAGTGTGAAGAAAATATGGTTTCCCCTCTCCCCTACCAAATAACAACGTCTCAAGAACTAGGACCTTAGGAAGCAAGAACGTCGACAGGTACATCCAGACCAGTGTTACAAGGATATTTGGAGGTTGTTCTGTTTGTAACAAGAGACGAGACGTTGAAAAGAAGAGACATACGTACCTTTTTTCAATGTGGAAAGATAGTACATATATAGTCCTATATCCGTCGTACGAAATTCCACGTCTCAGTCGTACTGATTCGTGTCCGTTGTCGCGTATTCCCAGTCTCGATTTCCTCATCTAGGTTAGCCTTCTGTCCAAACAAGACGAGAATGTTTAAGCCACCATATCCCTTACCGTCAGTCTCGATTGAACTAAACATCTCTCGTTAATCGATAAAGAATGAATGGGTTGAAACTCAGTTACAGTGTGGGTCATGTGTTTAAAGACTGAATACTGTGTATTAGGTGAAATCATAAACTTTGGGGATTCATTCAAGACGGGGACGGTTCGAGACCTAGGTGAACCCTTCTTTATTCCGTCCAACCCTGGACCCTGGGAAACGACGTCACGAACGAGGACCTGTTTGGAGAGGAGGTCGTTGTTTTATGTCTCTTTGATGTACCCTGATTTTTGTTCGCACACGTACACGTCAATCTCGTCTAATACCTGTTTTCCATGGTTTTCTGGTTTTTTGAGTGGACGGTAAAGACTTCTCGACCCTCGTTTTTGTCCCACAACCCTCGTTTTCGTCCCATGACTCGCACGGGGGACGTGTGTGCCGGTCGTCTCCTCACCCGTTTTGTGGACAATGGAGAGACCGGGCTGAGGACCTGAATAGGGCTGGGACTGGGGTATATTCTTTGTTCGAACAGGGGGAACCCCTCGTTCGATCGTTCCCTTGAACAACAAACTAGAGTGAGAGGAGACGTCCCCAGTGTTATTTCGGAACTGACCCGAGATCAGTTAAATAAAACTAGATCCCTCCGGTTCTTGGGACCAGGCATAGACCTCCTCGACCCGAAGAAAGTTGTGTCGACACGTTTAGAACGGGACGGGTTGTGACCCTCGACTTTAGGTCAGTCCGACACCTTTTCGTCTACTGAAAAGGATTAAAAGATTTCACGTGTGTGTTAAAAGACGTATAAGGTAGTACTTATACAGTCCGCTCACATAAGAAGATCCTAGAACAGAGCAGTGTTGTTACTAAGCCTCGATGCCTGTAATTTCGGGAACCACGGAGTGTCGAGAGCCCAAAACTTGTTTGGTACAGTATCGAGAATCTGTTTAGTCACAATGTCGAGATAAAATAAATCTTCTATCGTCCTCTTACGTAGGCGCTTCTTCTCTTCTTTCACCTCCTCACACGCGCACCCTCCCCCCCACCCATCTCTCTTTCTCTTTCTCCCTTCCGTGCGCCGTCTCTCTCGGTCGCGCGAACCGAGGAGGAAAACATACAAAAGAGGGGGGACCCGGACGGGAGACGTTTAACCCGAGTCGGTCCTCACGACAAGATGGGCTTCAGGAGTGAGGCCAGGAGCCTGGAAAGAAACTGGAAGGAAACAAGACAAAAACACCCGAAAAGGAAAGGAACAGAAAATCGGGGCGGTAAACCGAGGAAAAGGGATAAGATCGATGGATTGTTTATATAATTTGAACTCCGTAAAAGGACAACTGAAAGTGTACCCAAGATGGAAAGTGGTGGAGTTGTTTATCGGGACACGTAAAGAGGAGGATTAAATCTATAAAAGTTCAATCTATAAATCTTTACCTTAACGAGTTGATGGACTGTAAAAGTGAACTGAAAAGAGTGTCTTTAAGACGGTTAATCTCTGCGTACACTATAATCTTCGTCAAACCAAAATTTTTTTTTACGTTTCCGAAGACTCTCACAAGCCTGGAGTGGGTACTCATGTCTAGTCGGGTATGTCCAACGAAAAGAAATTAAAGATGAACTTTTTTAAAAAAAGATCAACTCTATATGACAGGACTCGTTTACTTTCTTTTTAATCTCCCCTTACTCACCTCTTAATGATTTTATCCACGTAAACCTCATCCCTAATCCCGCGTTACGGATCACTGAAGTTAATGTGTTTCCGTGACGAAAGGATTGCCAATTGTGTCCCCGTATTCTTCAATTTTTGAAAACTCCTAATCGAACATAGAGTTTTAATATCCGATCAGGCAAAGGTAAAGGGTGATTCTTTCTCCTTTTTTGTGGGTGTGACAAAGGGAACCTTGGGTCACGAGTCCATTACACTCAATTCAGAGTCATATTTAATTTTTCTGAGACCCCCAGTGTACCGTTAAATTTATAGAAACGTTATAACATAGATACCTCTTCCGTTACCGTGGGGTGAGGTTATGAGAACGGACCTTTTAGGGTACCCGCCTCCTCGGACCATCCGACGTTAGGTATCTCTTACCTAAAGAGAAAGGTTGGTCAACTAAAGTCACATACGAAAACCATGGACTGGTGAATTATCCTTCCATTTAATACACCAATATTTCGAGTCAGAACTTCCTGAGACCGAAAACCTGAAGTCATTCATGTTGATTTTATCAACTTCGTCCTTCTTTGGTACGAGGTTTCAGAGATTCTCTCCAAAGTTTACATAAATGACGTCAAGAACACGACCACACCAAACACCAGTAAAATTTTCGATCCGAAAATTACTTGAATAAACGTTTTGTCATAATCTGAGTGTCTGTGTCTTTTGTTTGAATGCAAATAGTTTCCCCCACCCCCCTATTTAATGCAAGTCGCAAATGTACATGTGCGATGACATATATTTTCTCCATTTATAGTTCCTGGACGACATATCGTGTCCCCTGACATGAGTTAGACAACATTATTGGATTTGCCCTTTTATTGGACTTTAGTATATGTATGTATATATTGACTTAGGGAAAGCGACATGTGGACTTTGCTTGTATTGTAACATTTCATCGATATGAATATTTTATTTATTTTCGATCCGACATTGTGGTACTACATACGACAGAAGAAAGGGGACATTTTGTTCCACTTGGACGTCCCGTCGAGACACCTTTTACCGAATTCTTTGTGTCGGTAAGGCCCTGGGGAGACCTCGCCGCCCTCCCCGAACGTGGCAGTCGACGTCCTTTGACAATTTAAGGACTGGACCAAAAACTTCTATAAGTTCCTCTTTCGTCCCGGTGAGTATGGGGCAGATCGGGTCGATGACAAGGAAAATAGTAAAGGTCAATCGGTGTAAACAAACTCGTCGTCCATTTCGCGGAAAGTCTTCTGACAGTAGAGGTTCCCTTCAGTAGACAAAATGTAATTAACAGGTAATCAGAGGTTCGGAGGTAGGTAATTTTAGGAGTCGGCGAGTAACGTCTATAACACGGACTCAGGACGACAGTCGAAAGTTACGTCTCGACAAAAAAGGCGCAGACTGAATTAACGACATTCACGGAAAAGGAAACTCTCTGGAACCTCGAGTGGTTAATTACGGTTGAAAGGAAGGAAAGATCCAACTTGTCTATTTGGAGTCACTCCTGTCAACCCGACGATAAATGAGATTAAACAATCGATACAAAGACGGAATTCGGGTGTTGACCATAAAAATGTAGACATGACGAGGCAAAGGGACTAATGAATACGTATACAAAACTTACCTGAAGCAAAAGATCTCGTTTTTACCAGGTATGTGAATGTTAGGTAGGTACGATAACACTATTCCCCACATTTAAGACAAAAGAGGACTGATGAAATTTGTACATTAAAAAATTACGTGAGACTTCTTGTCGAACCTACATTGACTGTAGCAACTACCTTTTTAATTCGAAAGTAGGAAAGTTTAACGTTGAGTTCTCCGTCGTGTGTTATTAAATTAATGACTTCGACGGAATAATATTGACTGAGTGGATGGAAATCGGAGTACCGACGACAAAACTTTTTTGTATAAATTTTCCTCCTTCTCGTCTTTAGTACTCTACTGGTTAAAATTTCGCCGAAAATCTTTAAGAAACTATCCTTATCGCCCTTTACTCTCATACGCTCTGTCTTTTTATCTAATAGAAATTGTATGTTTTTATGATCTTTTCGTTCAAAACTAAATAGAAAATTTTTAGTATAGTATAAGGGTGAATAATAACGTAAAATATGTAAATTAATTGTAAATTTTATCGGTTGGGTAGTTATATTCAAGGAAAGTTCTATAGCACCATGAGATGGATGCTTAAGTCTAAGATTCATTACTGAGAACAGTAATTAGCTAAAATAACGTCCGAAAAACCCCCGGAAGGTAATAGGTACGGGCCTTAGGGTGCCTGTCTCTTCGGACCGCCCGATGTCTGGTATCGCACCGTTTCTCAACCAACCTATGCTGACTCGTGTGTGTCCAAAAAATTTTGAAATAGTCCTAAAACAACAGCAAGTCGACGATTCAGTTTAGACTACGAAACGGTGGGGCACTTGACGTCGTGTGGTCCGGAGGGACAGGGAGTGATAGAGTCCTACATTAAAGTAGAATATTAACCTAAACGATTATTTGTAAGGACAATTATAGACCATTTATGAGTACATAACTCAACGGCATGAAATAAATGTGCTATGGTCTTTCTTCTTTCTTCTTCTCCTCGTTCTACCCCTTCCCCTTTCTCTGTCCCCCGGCCTCTCCTCATCACACCTCTCTTTCTCCATTTACGTAGGTCTGACTACATTTAATGTTCTCAATTACTTTTAGTTTCTACACAAAAGATGAGGATCTTCTGACAACTTTTTTTATAGACGAAAACGGGAGTCGCTTGGTAAATCGTATTTTTATTCGTTGGTGGACCCTTCGTAGAGTTTGTTCATTTTAGACGGACCCTCCGGGAGGTGGAAGGAACGTTCCCCGGATTGGACCATCGTTAGGGAGGGCGTTCGATAGGAGAGACGATTAGGTAGACTCCACTACCCCTCCCCGTTCGGACATAGTGTAGAGTCTATCGGAACCAATCATGATGCCATAGTCGATTCGCTCGATGACTCCGACTCCTAAAACTGGAAAAGTCTCCCAAGAGTGAGTCAGTTGTAAAGACTTTCGTCTGACCATATGTGTCGGACCACTCGTCTCAATATAGAAAGATTTAGTTCTAGAAACAAAAGAAGGACCCAATGGAGGAGACTAAGTAAGATGTTCAAAACAAAGATATAGTACCCATGTTTCCTACCGGTGTAAGTAGGTAGAAATGTCTCCCTTGAGAAAGTCAAGTCAAGTCAGCGAGTCAGCACAGGTTGACAAACGCTGGGGTACCTGACGTCATGTGGTCCGGAGGGACAGATAGTGGTTGAGGGTCTCAAGTGAGTCTGAGTGCCGGTAACTCAGCGACTACGGTAGGTTGGTAGAGTAGGAGACAACAGGGGAAGAGGAGTGTAGAAGACAGAAAGGGTCGTAGTCTCAGAAAAGTTTACTCAGTCGAGAAACGTAGTCCACCGGTTTCATAACCTCAAAGTCGAAATTGTAGTCAGGATGGTTAGTTGTGGGTCCTGACTAGAGGCAATCCTACCTGACCAACCTAGAGGAACGTCAGGTTCCCTGAGAGTTCTCAGAAGAGGTTGTGGTGTCAAGTTTTCGTAGTTAAGGAACCGTGAGTCGAAAGAAATATCAGGTTGAGAGTGTAGGTATGTCCTGGTGACCTTTTTGGTATCGGAACTGATCTGTCTGGAAACAACCGTTTCATTACAGAGACGAAAAATTATACGATAGATCCAACCAGCATTGAAAAGAAGGTTCTTCATTCACAGAAAAAAAAANGGTCCTGACTAGAGGCAATCCTACCTGACCAACCTAGAGGAACGTCAGGTTCCCTGAGAGTTCTCAGAAGAGGTTGTGGTGTCAAGTTTTCGTAGTTAAGGAACCGTGAGTCGAAAGAAATATCAGGTTGAGAGTGTAGGTATGTCCTGGTGACCTTTTTGGTATCGGAACTGATCTGTCTGGAAACAACCGTTTCATTACAGAGACGAAAAATTATACGATAGATCCAACCAGCATTGAAAAGAAGGTTCTTCATTCACAGAAAAAAAAAGTACCGACGGCAGTGGTAGACGTCACTAACACCTCGGGGGGTTTTATTTAAGACAGTGACAAAGGTGACAAAGGGGTAGATAAACGGTACTTCATACCCTGACCTACAGTACCAGAATCAAAAGACTTACAACTCTAAATTCCCTTGTTTAGTGTTCGATCAGTAAAGATCCTCTAAGGGAGGTATTCGGGAGAGGAGATGTCCACTAGGAACTTTTTAGGACAGTTGAAAAGGGAGTTAAAAAGTACTTATTTCAAATCCTTTTACGGTTTTTGTGTTAGATTGTCTAAGTTTTTACATAAATAGTCCCTAATTTTTTTGGAGTGTGTGTAGGGAAACGGGAAGTCTTAGTACGAAGAATTACGATGAATCGAAAATGTCATACCAAACATAATCGGTTACCACTAATCTAATCTCTACGGTTTAGGTGGTTGAGTCGATCATCGAAACATGGAGGATGTTAAGACACAGTAGTAGACAATGTAGTATAAGAAACAATGACAAAGTAAACGGGTCCTTACACTACCAAGACACAAAGACTTGAAGGTGGAATCACAAGACTAACTTTCAGACCTTACAACAAGTGGGTACACCCTAGAACGACCTTTCCTATAAGAAGGGGTCCAGAAACGGACTCCCAAGTCAGTACGGAAACACAATTGAGAGTCCACAGAAACATAGTTTTAAAAAGAATAATACAAACTTAGACAAGGGGTGGGTACCGTCTGTGTGGTATCCCACTAATAGACTCAGTGCGGGCATTAAGGGAGTGGTACGTCACACCCATCTAGGAGACTAGACGAAGATCAGTTATCTTGTACCGTTTCTACGCCCTATAGTGAGGACACTCACAGAATAAAATACACAATTTCCACTTCCCTAAAATGTCCATGTTAATTCCAGTGATTAGTCAACTGAAATTTGTTCTCTCTTAAATAGGTCCCACCCGGACTGTATTAGTCCACCCGGGAAATGTTCCCAGAGGTCCGGAAGGGACTTCAATGTCTGAATTTCGTCGTCTCTGTCAGAAGAGACGTGACGTACGAAACTTCTTCGTTCAACGGCACTTAAGATGTCGGTGTTCCTTTAATTAAGACGGGAAGTGGACTTCCTCGAAACTTCACTTAGCGAGAGATCCACTCAGAGGTCTACCAATTACGTCAGGTCCGTTGTGGACTAAAGTAGGAAACCCTCCGGGACTCGTCTCTTGGGTCAATGTGGGTAGGGTCTAAGGATTGGGTCCTGCACACTCTGTCGTTTACTCACAACAAAATCCAACGTTTCACCCTCCATTAAACAACACGTCGTTGTCCTTTGGCTCTGGGTGGGAATGTTATTTCTGTGACATGACAAAAATAATGGGTCGTAGGGAGTGTAGTGAGGAATGTGTCCATTTGGAATTAGGTACCTGATGTATGTGCCAGTACATCGTGAAACATGAGCTCAGTGTGGGGTCCAACGTGTCTACCGAATATGTATTGGACGCACAAAGGACACACGAAACGACGGTCTATTGGACCTTTGTCTAGACCACGGGTAGTACCCCCTATCAAGGAAGTTCAAGGACCTATGTAGACCAGGGAAACGAGAGAAATGTAGTCGTCGAGACCTTGTAAAACCAGAGTACCGAGGAAAAATAGGTTTTAATAAATTCTGGGGGTATTCTAAAACGAATACACCATTACAAATAGTAGATGACGTAAACTTTAATTTTACCTCACTAAAAATAAAAATAAACGTTGAAAATTAAAACATAACCCAATATCGACTCATTGTTACAACACTATCAAAGTCCACTTGTCTCTTCCCTGAACTGGTATGTATATATGCATAGGTAAGAGGGGGTTTGAGGGAAGGGTAGGTCCGACGGTGTATTGTAACTCGTCTCAAGGTACACGGTCAGTCATCCAGGAACAACCAATGGGTAAAATTTATATCGTCAAACATGTACGGGTAGGGTTTGAGGGATTGATAGGGAAGGGAGGTAGGAAGGGGGACCGTCACTTGGTATTCAAGTAAGAGATACAAACACTCAGAGAAAGACCAAATATTCAAGTAAACATAATATAGACGACGACTACGACGATTCAGCGAAGTCAACACAGGCTGAAACACGCTGGGGTATCTGCCGTCGGGTGGTCCGAGGGGGTAGGGACCCTAAGAGGTCCGTTCTTGTGACCTCACCCAACGGTAAAGGAAGAGGTTACGTACTTTCACTTTTAACTTTCACTTCAGCGAGTCAGTATAGGCTGAGAATCGCTGGGGCACCTGACGTCGGGTGGTCCGAGGAGGTAGGTATATATTTCTATAGTATACTATAAAGAGGAAGAGACTGAATAAAGTGAGTCATATTGTTAGAGATCCAGGTAGGTACACCGACTTTATTACGGTAAACGTCGTTGTACCTCACTAAAAATTCGTACTCTTGTGAGTTCGAGTGTAAGTAATGTAATCGGTAGTCTTGTTAACACAGCAGGTAGTGGTGCTTCGAAGACCTTTTGGGGTGACAAGAGAACACTCTTTTACTTTCATTTATTGATTTATCGTATCGTCACAATAATATGTACCTGGACGTCTGGATGTTCCCAGAACACCTGGGGTATCTCAGGATCTGGTGTGATATTCTTGGTAACGAAATATAAAAGTCAAAAATAGAAACAAGACAAAATGTCTCATAGTACAAAAAAAGGGGTTGAAATAACTATTTCTCAACTATATATAGTGTAGTTTAATGTAACAACATTCGTTTGAGTCCTTTTCCTTTACCGTTGGGTGGGGTCACAAGAACGGACCTCTTAGGGTCCCTGTCTCCTCGGACCACCCGACGGCAGATATCCCAACGTGTCTCAACCTGTACTGACTTCGCTGAATCGTCGTCGTCGTCGTTCGTTTGAGTTTATTCGGATATTTGATTTACTCCATTTGTAAATTTTTTGTGTGTGTGTGTGTGTGTTCTTGGGTCGATATACTACCACGACCAATAAAGAAGGAACGGGGGACTTATGGGCAGTCACGAAGAGACGAGTCAAGACACCGGACCTCCGACTGGAGGTATTCGTCGCAGTGGTCGAGGGTTGCGAGGTAGAAGGTCCCGTCTGGTTACCCTCTGCGGTCCCCCTTACGCTCCTACCCCTCCCGCTCGGACTTCAGTGTGTCAATGGGGGAAGGGACGGTGTAGCGACCAGTAGCCGTCGGGGAGCGGGGACCGAGATCGGGAATCAATCCGAGGTCATTGTTTCACGGAAGAAAAAAGGGAAACCCCGGACCCTCCGTCTCAAGAGTGATCCGGACAACCGAAGGGATTAGGAAAGGTGTAAGGTAAGTGACAAAATTAGAGAAAACTAATAGGACAAAGGAGTCCCTAGGACCGAGATCCCACTGAACTTTGTTAAGGGAGTTCGAATTCAAATAGAGTGACATTTTACTTCCCAGAGTCGTTGTAAAGGGTTTCTCCAAAGACGTGTAGACAGAGTGGTATAAAATTCAACATAAGACACTAGTTTATGTAGACCTTTTGTGTCTTATAGTCAAGTCGAGTCAGGTCAACGAGTCAACACAGACTGAGAAACGCTGGGGTACCTGACGTCGTTCGGCCCGGAGGGACAGGTAGTGGTTGAGGGTCTCAAATGAGTCTGAGTACCGGTAACTCAGCGACTACGGTAGGTTAGTAGAGTAGGAGACAGTAGGGGAAGAGGAGGGCGGAAGTTAGGAAAAGTCGTATCCCCAGAAAAGGTTCCTCAGTTAAGAAGCTTTTTGCACCGGTTTCATAACCTCAAAGTCGAAGTCGTGGTCAGGAAGGTTACTTATGAGCCCTGACTAAAGGAAATCCTAACTGACCAAACTAGAGGAACGATAGGCTCCCTGAGAGTTCCTAGGAGAGGTTGTGGGTGTCAAGTTTTCGTAGTTAAGAAGCGGCGAGTCGAAAGAAATATCAGGTTGAGAGTGTAGGTATGTGCTCATGACCTTTCGGGTATCGAAACTGATCTGCCTAGAAACAACCGTTTCTTTACAGAGACGAAAAATTATACGACAGATCCAACCAGTATCGAAAAGAAGGTTCCTCGTTCGTAGAAAATCAAAGTACCGACGACAAAAACAAACCTTCTGTGTCTTGTATTACTTGGTGTGAAATGCCGTGGTATAGTTTTCGAGACCCTCCAGCACTTCAGTGTTCGGACAAATCGGTGATAAAGGGGTTGTAGTGGTACCTCGGTGACGAAGACGTATTGTGGACCATTGTGGATCACTGGAGACCTGATCCAGCAGAGACCCAGACAGAGTAAGATTCCTTTCGAGAGACTTACGCATAATCATTGTCACCCTTATAAACGATCAAGAGACAGGACTTTGGTCTTTGTGAGGGTGGCGACGACGAGTAAAATGAGGTTCGTGCAATGACCACTGTTGGACCGGGGTCGGAGTGAGAGTTTCCGAGTCCTTTTTCGGACGTCACTGTCCGAGGGAGGGAAAGGTGAGGAGGAACAGGAGGGGGCACACGGGACCTAGCCCACTATGGTCACCCTTTGTCCTCTGGTTCCGGTCGAGTACCCTCCAAGGACTTCTACCTGAAGATAAAGACACGGGAGTCAAGGTCTGACTCGACGAGAAGACTTGTACTGTAACTGTACCATTTCTTTCGGCTGGGAGTAATTTTAGCCCTAACCTTCGTCCTACGGTCTTTATCGACTTATGTTTAAACCTACGTTTTGTCGCCGTGGACTCGTGTCAACTCCCACCACTACGTTTTACTCCACACTTAGGAGATCCTTGGGGGACTTCCGGTCGTCAACGATACTTGTTGTACCCGAGGACCGTTCAAAATCCCAGGGAGAATCGAAGGGAACTGTTAATCATCGAGGGGAGAACTGCCTAGAGGTCTTTTCGGTTGTCTGTGGGAGAGGATGAGAATAACGGTTCCGGATATCTACCGTAGTCGGGTAGGGGGAGGTTACCGTGATTGCACTCCTAGGTAAGGGTTAAGACCCCAATTTAAGACTGACTTGTCTTGGTTAAACATGCAGAGTTAAAAGAAAGGTTCCTGTACAAAGTGTCACCCGAATACTGAGGGAAGACCGGTCACCCTGTGTATTCTCCCCATTCCATAACTTCCCCGAAATCCCTTTCACAGAACAAATGTTCTTATACTTGTAGTCCGAGACGCAAGGGAAGGATGGTGAGTTACAACAAAGTAAAAACCCACAGTTACGTGGATAGAACGAAGGGGCTCCTCTTCTCAAACTTTAATGTTGACTACGACTCGTGCCGTCTCGTCTCAGACCTTCCTGGACCCTGTCCACCGTAGTGACTCGAAGACCTGCACGTTTGTAAGGGAAGACACTTCAAATTCGGTCAAACTCGACTACAAAAGACAGAATACCTTGCCTTTAGAAAGACTGTTCACGAGGAAAATTACCTTGGTGAATACCGGTAATAAAAGCAGGAACTTAAGAAGGGCCCTTAAGGGGGTACTTACAAGCCCTCCGTCGTCTTTTACTTCGGGACGTAAAGACGCAGGTGACTGGACGGAGGAGGCTACGGGTCTATATGGTACGGTCACTACCGCGACAGGGACGTCCTACCGTACAGTCTCGTCGAGTCCTTACATCAGGGACTCCTGTCGTGAACAGACCCTTCCGGTAGGTACCTCCCAAAGGGGTATCTCTAAAACTTTTCTTTTTACGAACCCACTTACGGAACGAAGGTCGTCTAAGGGTCTACCTCAGAAAGGACCTGTGGAACGAAATCAATGACGCAACTGTGTATGTCAACGTACATGCGCACCAACAGCAAAACAGAGAAGAAATCTTGATAACCCTCCATCCTGAAATGGAAACTGAACACAGGAACCATACATTCTGTGACATGACATTCAGTAGGAGAAAGTTCTTTCTGAGAGTAATTCCCCATGCGTGCACGATTCAGTGAAGTCAGCACAGAATGAGACGTTGGGAAACCTGACATCGGACGGTCCACGGAGACAGGTACCCTAAGGGGTCCGTACTTATGACCTCACACGAAGACACGGGAGGAGGTCCCCTAGAAGGGGTGGGTCCCCAGTTTGGACGTTGAGGATGTAGACGGATACAACCGTCCACCCAAGAAATAGTGATCGTGGTCGACCCTTCGGGAAAGAGTGATTATCGGGAGGGGTGAACATTGTATTCCTTTCTCGTCTTACTATATTACTTAGGAAACGGGGATATAGTTAGTCCTAAGTTAGTCTTTTACCTTTGGAAAGGTCCAAAAGGTTAATCTCAACGATATCCTTGAATTCGAATGAGTGTTAATTTACTGCCCCATTCATTTCCAGTCTTCCAACGTGACCCCTGTAGGCTGTCCCGTCCCGTCTCAGAGTTCTCCTTGACCCCAAGGGGACCACTCACAAGGGGTCCTAGATTCGGTAACAGACGTCGACCGTGACTCTTTGTGACTGAAGTAAAAGAAATGACGGAACCTGTAGAGTACCCCAATGGAGAGTGGTCAGTCTAGGTTGGACCTTGGTCCACCCCTTCCTTTAAGATCCCATTCTCAAAGGACTTAAAGAAAACTCTGTGTCCCTTCTTGCCCACACTCCATCTTTCATCTGTCCGAGGACCTGACTCGTCGACCTCAAACAACTCACCTCATTTAACCTCAAACAAAAGGGAGCTGTGAAGTTCCCTTTTTAATTACCGTCCTCACCTCTCATAGACTCGAGACGACTTTATTTTTCTATTCTTTTGGTATAAAAAGTAAGAACTCCAGTTTCTCTACAGGGGTCGATGTGTACACGTCTTTCCGAGGAACCCCCACTTTTTCTTTCCTCCTCTCTCTCGCGATTGTGTATTATTCGAGACAGGAAGAGGGTTCCCCAGGGGTGGGGGCGGGGGCGACCTCAGGTGAACCGAACTTCTACGATTACACATAGTCCTTCCCGGGACCAGTCCAATCCGTATTACTTTACTTTGTTTCGTTCTACTGACCGGTCTTCCTCTCTGGGTCTTTTTGACGGGGGTACATTTACTAAATTTAGAGGAGAGACCATGTTAAGAGTGATTCCTCCCGTGGACGTGAGAAGAGACCCACACATAAAGACGAAACGAAGACGAGATTTATTTGACGAAGAAGAAAGAGAAACGTGTATGACACGAAGGTTATTTGAGACGGACGAAATGTTATAGAACACCTTAAGAAAGAGGTTTCTTCTGTTCCCAGCTCCAGGAGAATGGACATCTGTAGTCTACAAACGTAGTGTTACTTCCACTCAACAGGTGTGTAGTGAGCCGTTGTGAGGGAGGTATGGAGTCTACTTATCTTTTCTTTTAGTTTTGTTTTCGTTTCTTGTTCACTCTTTGTTGACAGAAATTTAATACGGAACCTATTCTAGTGAGACCATTTTTTTTGTGTAAGTAATACGTCAATTGACCCCGAAGGGACCACCGAGTCGACCATTTCTTAGACAGACGTCACGTCCTCTGGACCCAAGCTAGGGACTCAACCCTTCTAGGAGACCTCTTCCCGTACCGATGGGTGAGGTCATAAGGACGAACCTCTTAAGGTGCCCGACTCTTCGGACCGTCCGATGTTAGGTACCCCAATGTTTCTTAGTCTGTTCTGACTCGCTGATTGTGTACGCGAATACGTCAACTAACCACCACACACACGAGTCAGTACAGCGTGAGAAACGTCGGGGTACCTGACATCTGACGTTCCGGGGAGACAGGTACCTTAAAGGGTCCGTTCTTATGACTTCGCCCAACGGTAAAGGATGAGGTTCAATTAACCACCCCCAAAAAAAAAACGATAATTTAATAAAGAACGAGTTTTGAGTGAGTCCGTGGACCCTCGGTCTATATCATCGTCACTACAGTGGTCATGAAAGAAATCTTTGAACTTTAAACCTCGTCGAAAGATTTTAGACGTCGAGATTTTTGGGTATGTCAAGTACTTTGTTAAAGGGGAGCCGACCGTCATCGGAGTTCAGTGTCATTTCACTGTCTTTACTAAAGGTGGTTCTTGAATCGTTTGAAAGAGGAGAACAAAGTTCTCCCTTCTTCATCGTAACCTCCCTTCACCGTTACAAAGATCCAAAGGTGTGTGTAGGTGTGGATGTCAAAAGGGGAGCAACTAGGAGGACAAATCTGATTACCCAAAAGAAGTCCTCGGACCCTACTTCCCTCTTTCTTTTTCATTAACTGGTCTTCCATTTAAATCGTTTTGTTTTAGTAACATAATTACCTGGTTTCTGAGACCACAAAGATCCCCCTTCGGGGTCCGAAACCAATTCTTATCTCCGGGTCAATGTCTGGTTCGGAAGGTCTCTCTTTAGACATCAGGGAAATCAAGTCCCTAAGATCTTCGAAGGATCCAAAACGTAAAGGACGTCGTTTGTGTGGTTGTGTTTTTTTCGTAGTCTTTCAGTCTCCGGGTCTCTACGTTTAAGTCCATGTAGGATTTCCAGTACTAAACGACCTTCGAAACCGTTTTGACCCTCCTCCTGGTTCACTCATGAATACCTTTAATTCAAACCCCACTTGATAAGTATAAAAGGGATGGGGTGGGTGTGTAATCGGCTCGTAACTTTTTCCTGGTAGGAGTATACATACACCAGGTCTTTCACAATCCGACTCATTTCTTCCGGGTTGTATACTAGGATTTCCATTTGTTGACAGTGACGGGTCGTCGATCAGGAGGTGTCTCAACCTCGGGACCAAGAGTCCCGGACTAATAACGTCTAACCCTTCGTTCTTCCGGGGACAAGGGTAGGTAAGAAGGGTGAGACCGTCCGCGGGGAAGGTGGTCGTTGAGGTCGTGTCCGACCAACCCCAGGTGAGGAGTCCCTACAAAGGAAATCGGACTTTCTTTTTAAGGTTTCTTACTTGTCATCTGTACCTCTTGTCTGGGAAGTGTAGCTACTACTGTAAGGTAGGACGTGGAAGTCACAGAACACCTCACCTAGAACCCGTCACTTCTCGACCTACTTTTTACAACTGACTACCGACCCTGTGTCGTCAATTCTTCACGAAGTAAAAGAGAACTCCCAGATAAATCCTTTTAAATAGTATTCTTTATGACCTTACTGAATCTAACAAAGTCTTATCCTCGTCCGAGATGGTGTCGGAGGTTAAGTTAGTTTAGGTAAATTCTTTGACTGTAAGCTCACTTCCAATGAGACTTTGTTAGGTCAGGGTAGTCGGAGTATTTCTGGGAACGTAATAGTAGTTGATTATATCGAAAAAATCAGATTTACCACCGGTACACCGGTAAACCCCCCACTTCACACGATAAAGGACACTTCTCGTTTGTTTACTGAGGATCGGTATTTTTCGGTAAAGATGGGAAAACCCTCCATCTCTCCCAGTACACTGAAGGGAGTCTTTCTTCAGATTGTGAAAATTGTAAAAGTTTTACATCCACTATTTTGTCTACCTAACGTAAGTGACAGAAGGAATTAAATGAAATAACCTAATAAACAAACCACGAATTTGAAGTCGACGACGACGACGATTCAGTGTAGTCAGCACAGGCTGAGACACGCCGGGGTATCTGCCGTCGGGTGGTCCGAGGAGCCAGGGACGCTAAGAGGTCCGTTCTTGTGACCTCACCCAACAGTAATTTGAAGTCTCCGTTCAGATTTAAGTAACTTCCCAGATGTCGAAGACTTTATTAAAATCTCGTAAAATTTAACAAACGAAACAAGGTTATGTATTTTATTGACAATAGAATCTGTATCAACGGAAAAGTCTCCAGATATGTCTAAAGTGTCTTCCCCACCTCATCCCCTTGTTCTCCTGTCTCTTAACTCGTTACTCTAAATTTAGAATTTAGGGGTCCCGAAGGGACCATCGGGTCACCAATTCTTAGACAACCGATCACGTCCTCTGTGTCCAAGTTAGGGACTAGACCCTTCTAGGGTGTACGGACCCTCGTTGATTCGGTCACGTGGTGTCGGTGACTCAGGAGAGAGACCTCAGGTCCTCGGTGTCGATGACTTCCGGATCGTGGGATCTCGGGTCCGAGACGTCGTTCTCTCCGGAGGAGTTACTCTTTGGGCACGTGGTGTTGATGTGTTGATCTCTCATCAGGGGCGACCGACGTTGATCTCTTTTCGGACTCTTCGTTTTTTTTTTTTTTTTTTCTGGGTCGTGTCGGTTTTTATTTATTTACTTAATTTTTTTTTTTTTTGAATTCAGAATTTAGGGGTAGAGGTAGGAACACATCCGTTTCTTTTACTCAAATAATACACAACGACGTTTTGCAAGTAGATACTCGGAGCTCCCCTAGTGTCCACAGGGGCACAAGTCCTCGGTAGGCAGTGACTCGTTACCTGAGATAGGTTTAACTGTTTGTTCTTTAAGTTTGTAACCACACTGGACCAGAGACTTTGAGGGCAACAGTCACATTTTAAGTAACGGGTTACTACCCCCACCTTACCCTTCGACAACAACCAACCAATTATTTTTAAGGTTCATGTAGTGCATTTGACTTCGAGGACTCGGTCCTGTATGACAAGAAAAGTCTCGGTTCTCCTACTCCTTCTCCTTCTGTTTTGAGAGTCGCACCCCGTAACAAGAGGAGTCTCGGTCAGAGGGTCTGAACAGAGCAGACGGAACCGTGGCTGTAAGAATATGTTACCATTACAAAGTGAGGGAAGGGTGTAAGGCGGCTGTCGGAGTGGTCGGTGAGTCAATGGTCCAGAAGGACTGAGAACAGAGTCGAACTGGGACGAAGTACGTCGGATCGGAATGGACGAGTCACAAGTTTCTTACAACAGCCGGCATAGTTATTTGTTTCGTACAACGTCGGTGACCCGGTAGTCGAAGACGCCGGTGGGTGGTGTCACATGGGACACTCTTGAGTCCTACCTCTTTTTGTCTCAGGACCGGGATCCATCGTGTAGTTTCCTTATTAAAGTAATTCGGGTCTCAGAACGTAGAAGGGTATGTGTCTTTTCGTAGTTTAGTTAATTGGACTCTACAGAAAAAAAAAGAAACTAATTATCATTAGAAAACTACAAGTTGGTGGACCAAAATAAGGGGAGAGAAAGGGTTCAAGGATAAATAGGACCGAGACGGGAATGAAGAAACCCTGTCAAGGAGTCTCGATAGACTCTCGGACCGAGGACCCGAATTCAGGAGTCATACAGACAGTTTATTTTGTGTCAAGAGTTCAAAATCCCACACGTAAAAAAGCCACCCGTGATTGTTAAAGTCACCGAGGTATAGCGGGACTTATGGAACATACCAACATATGTATATAACAAACATTATAAACTACAATATAAACTGTATATGGTTCACACTAAATACTTATACTATAAATTGGAGAGGTGTTACTGAAACTTTTGGAGGTTATCCTCTGGAGTAAGATATGACGATTAGTGACCCATGACAAAAAGTCCTAATTTAGCACAAATAGAAGTCAGCGTAGAGAATATACGGAGAAAAATGAGATAAAGTGTCGGTCACTTACTTAGTTCGGTCTACTGAACTCCAGGTTTGTCCTGAAGACGAGGAACATATATTAAAACGGGAACGACCGTAGAGACGGACCACATACAGCAATGGTAGTTCGACTTTATGTGGATGAAGAGAAAGTGTTGTATCGAGTCTTTAGTGGAGAAAATTCACAAAGATACTCGGGAGGTCGAAGTCCTCGACCAACGAAAAAGAACCTGGAGGTCGAGGACTGTGTCGAAGACGTGACTAAACAAAAGTACAAATTGGTAGGGGTGACTAAAGCTTCGAGTGGGTCCCGGAGTCGGTACCGGACGATCAGAACCAGACGTAAAGATTCAGGACCGGTTTAGGATCGTACACAACAGTAACAACAAATGAACGATCCAGCACAGGCTGAGAAACACTAGGGTGCCTGACGTACGTCGTGGGGGCCGAAGGGACAGGAAGTGATAGAGGGTCTCAAACGAGTTTGAGTGCAGGTGACTCAACCACTAGAGTAGAGTAGGAGACAGCGGGGGATTCAAGAGTATTCATAGAAAGCTTGATTACACAGTTATCTCCAAGGACGGAATGGACTGTCTTCAAGTGAAGGTCTGGGACCGTCAGATCAGGTAGTGGTGAGGTAATTTTTACCCGACACAGTTCGAGATTTCACTGATACCCTTTCTCTCAAATTTCCTCAGGTCTTTTCTCGAAGACCCGGTTTAGTCGAACATTAGCATCCTCGACGTCCAGACTGTATGTGCCCCGTTTTGTCCGAAGACGAGTCTTCAGTGGAGGAGACTCTCTACGAGAGACTTTACAATCAGGGAGGGGTCGGGAGTTCGGAAGACAAACCGAAACAGCAGTAGTGAGAGTAGTTTTAGACTGTCAATTAAGATATAGGTAGATAGATAACAGACTAGGGGTCATATCTGGATGTTCCCACTCTTGAGACAACTTAAGTGTACTGGATAGAGTCGTGACTGGTGTCCCATCTGGGAGTTATTTATACCCCACTTTTTATTTCCTTATCTAATAAGGACCGGGGGTTTCTTAACTACGTACGACAACGACGAACAAGGTTCATAATACTTATCATTAAATTATTCGAACCAAAGCACTCTCAAGCTCAACTCTCACTATACTTCACCTTAGTTTTCGAGACCTCGGACCCACCACTTCCTTTCCCCTAAAGGGCTCCCGGTCCGGTAGGTACTGACTAGTGACACCAAGTGTTGCACTAGGATCTATTATTGTGTCACACACGAGCAACAAGGGCCCAAATAGTAAGTGTGTACCTGAACGACTTGATAAGTCGATTATATCGAAGACGTGGACCACCACCGTCACCAATCAGTGATTCAGCACAAACTGAGAACGTTGAGGTACCTGACATCGGGTGGTCCGAAGAGGTAGGTACCTAAGAGGTCCGTTCTTGTGACCTCATCCATCGGTAAGGCAAGAGGTTCCCTAGAAGGACTAGGTCCCTGACTTGGACCCAGAGTACGTAACGTCCGACTAAGAAATAGTGGACCCGGTCGTCTCTTCGGTTTTCAACTCTCAGTACAAAATAAACCTCCTGTTTTGACTCCTGAATTCGGACCTATGTCGTAGAGTCTTTTGAGACTCTCTGACGAGGTTTTTCTATTCCCTCCTGGGTCCTATGTATGTTCAAAAACGTTTTTCTGGTCCATCAGTCTTGTAATTGTCTAATGATAATTAATTTCTTTTGGTCCATAGAGTTCCCTAAATCACGAAAAAGTACGTACCCTTCTACATTCTCAGACCCGAGTGACTTTAGAAAGGAAACTATATGTAGAGTCAAGAGACCACGGACATTGGACACGAAAGAGTGGGACTCAAAAGAGTCCACGTGCCACCCCCACCCCACCCCCACCCCACNCCGATGGTACAGACTACTAAACGACCACCCGTAAGACAAAGGTAAGACTCCAAGGGAATCCCGAGTGGAAGACAACTAGTTTCACCGACTACCGACGTTGTGGGAAACAAATGACTACACTGTCCGTCGCAACAATCAGATGTCTATAATCGTTTTTATAAAAAATTTTCCGTAGAACCAATAGGACTTTCGGGACAATAAATAAATATGTCTTTTGGAAAGAGATGGGTTATTATGACCTATTTGCTCCACGACGACCTTATTATCCGAAAACAGTAACCACATCGACCGTTTTAATTGGAAAACTTACAGAAAGAGGGTACCGCACCGGTTCAATTAAAAATATTTCTGAAGTCCGTGTGTAATACTCAGACTCTAAGTCCCGATACTGACCTCTTATAGGAGAACAAGGGGTTTACGTGTTGAGACCCTTTAGAGACCTATAGACCACTTTATATCCTACAACATGTTTTGTACTCGATAGTAATTCCAAAGGAAAACAGGAATTCTCAGACGATTAATACTCATATTCACTGTATTAAGGAGTCTGATATAATGCAGAGTAAAGGTCTCCGAGAATTTTAAGTATACGGATGTAAACGATCTGGGACTTTCTCTTCTCATCTCACCGACCCATCCACATAATCTACCAAGACACGGTCGAGATTCGGAGGTACTCCTTTAGACTCGTCTGCAAAGTCACGATACGTGACCCACTCCCAGTTACATTGTCTCGAAGGTCCTCCACGGAGGTGATGGGCCCCGAAGCCTCATTTTCTACAACGGGACTACTTGACCATTACGAGGCATTTCTGTTGATGTTCATAGTACTTTATAGTCGCCCTCGACGAGACTCTAGTTCCCGTTCGGTACCGCGTGACTAGAAGACGTTTTGGAATCCTGTGTTCCAGTTTACTGGATCCGGAGGGTAATAATAGTGTACTACCCCGAAAAAAGAAGATTTAGGTACAAAAAATTCACTCTTCATTCATAACTAAACTTTTGACAAGATCAGTTTTGTCTGACAAGTATACGATAAAAAGAACAGGGTAATCTTTAATTTTAAAAGATAGGGAAAGTTAATACAGACCCTGGTTGTTATCCAAAAGATCTTGTTTACATCGATGATTTCTCCCCCTTTATATGATAATGTATTCACTCCTTTACAGTGAGAAAATGTTTCAAACCTCAAATGATAATTGTTAATTCTTGTGAATTACCTTAATTTTAAAACTCAAAATTACTCTTATCCTCAAGATTAACCATCGTTATGAAATACAAAAGAATTTATGTCAAATTCGATTTATTCTGTTTGAAAAGTGAAAAGTTTAATCACTTCTAGACTTTCATATTGTTGTGAGGTAACGACTCACAATCCCTCTGTCCGAGAGAATGTAATTACCATTCTATACTGAACTGTCTTAGAGAGACCGACTTTTGAACCGTTTTGAGAAGTTTTAATTTTTAGACACAACGTAATCCACCCCGACTCCTTTATTCGGAGTCACGTACCATCTTCTCTCCCTCGACGCCGTCGGACTCGACTGACTCCTCCAGGCATGTTTCACTCGGCTGAGGTCCCCGGTCCCATGTCCTCCCACTCTTCCTGTAGGTTCACCCACCTGCTTCCAGTGTCGTCTGGCGACGTCCCGTAGTCCCGGGTTCTCCTACCCCTTCGGTGGACGTACCACTTCCCGTCGAGCTGCGTCCCAAAGTCTCGGGTTCATCCCTCCCCCGTCCCCATTAGGTCTTTTTCCTTAATTTTGGGTCACCTCTCGGTTACATCCCACAGTCGTAGAATTACTCTACTCCTCCCTCAGCCACGCAACCGTCTCATAGCAATGATTTATGTAACTCACATTGTACTCCGTCCTAAGAGTGACAACCTCTCGCCTTAATGTCTATATTTTTCCCTCTTCTGATCTCACTTGGGACCCCACGGCCTAATATTAACTCCTATAACGACACTTGAGAACCGAAGATCAAACATTTCTATCAATATGTTCATTCATACTGTATTTACACACACACACACACACACAGACACACACACACACAGACACACACACACACAGATGTGTATCCAAAGTCGAAACAGGTGACCTTGCCAGACCCTTGACACTGTGGAATTGTCGTCACTTGTGTGGACCACGGATCTATAACCAAAGATTTGTGGGTAGACATGAGTTTCCCTGGTTTCTAAGAACGTGTTTACCGACTATGGTCCCGACCTCGTCCCTTTCATTTGTGTCTAAGATTTGTAGAACAATATGTGTGTGTGTGTGTTTCTTGTGTGTGTTCCTTCACGAGGTTATTACTACCCCAACACATACTTTATTCGTTCGGTTGAATGTACCAAAGGGTGACTGGTTTAGACCTAATAAACTTGTAGTTTTATTCATAACTAAGATCACCTAATATCGGATGACTCATTCGGTCCTTAAGCACTCAAGTATTGCCATACTTACTTACTTAACGAAACTTTTAAACTTCCACATACCCTATGTGTGTACTAAAGTTTTATGGAGGGTGTTTTTATAAATAAATTCCCCTTTTTCTCAGTGAACGGACCAGCTGTAGGAGAATCTGTTCGTTTATCTTTGATTACCCCCTTTAACTTCAGTACGCGGTAGACTATCTTCCTGTTTCTTCTGACGTACTATGGGGAGACCGTCGGCTTCACACGTGTGAACGTAGACTAGTAGTCCTTTGTCGTCTGATTGGAGTTGACTCCCCGCGAGACGATTTATTGACTGGACTTTAGAAGTTTTCGTGGTTACAGCACTCCCAGTTCCTTTCAGGCTCCTTGAGGATTTCTCTTTTGATTCACGTTGTGCACTAGGGTCTGAACTAGGAAAACGATATTCTTGTAAACCCTGTTGACACTCTAAACTTACCTTAGATTCTACCTTCCATATGACTACGATTGAAGGGCTTAAACTTCAAATATCAACATGTTCACTTATAGGAACAAACGTCCTTTATGCATTATTTAATAAACCCCTGACTCCGTAGTACGGTCGTTGAATAAAATATACAAAGTCCCCCTTTTTTGGAAACGTCATAAGAACATTTATTGAAAAGACACTTGAAATCAAACAAAGGTTCATTTTGCGATTTCTTATGTGTGACTTTAAGATGAAAACATTCAATGTACCCATCTAAAAACAGGATATCTACACATGAAAGTGTACACGTTTTATACACATACTATTTTAAGTGGATACGTAACTTTGCTTTCTATTATGTGTCACTCTTGTGTTATTTATTTTGGACCAAGAGTTAGTGTCACCCTACTCCTCCAGTTGAAATATCCTTTCTCTAACGACCCGTACTCATCCTGTAGTCACACCTCCCGACCCCACCGGGTCTTTTTTCACACCAAGAGTTTTAGTTTACATGTCTTTGGTTTACGTGAGAAGTGGATCGGACAATCCATTCACCATTGAATCTTATGTGAAAAGTTTTCAAGTACAACCTTGAGTGGTACTTCTCTTCACCCTCTAAAAGGTAGTCACCAAGGCTTGAGACCGGCGTGGAGCGTTTCCCTCGAAATTTTTAGGTGGGCGCCTGAGTGTGAGCCTCTAAGAATAGGTTAACCAGATCTCACGTCGGAATCGTACTGACTAAAAAACCTTCGGGGGACCCGTCAGGATGACACGTCGACACTAACACTTGGTGGAAGACACTCAATTTCTATGTGTGGGTCGAAACTCCTGGGATTATTACTCTAGAACCTTACAATTTAGTCACGAAACGTTGTCACAAGTAAGTTTAAGGTTGAAGTGTCTAAAAGTGGTACACACACATAGTAGATGGGATAATAATTTAAAAAAGAAGGTCCACTGGGACAAAATGAATTAAGATAACATTTTTCTTAAAAATTTCTTTACGTAGTGGCGACCCACCCCTGTGAGTTCTGACGAACGGTATTTCCCTTCCATTTCTATTTTTATTTATGAATTTAAGGGGAGTTTACAATAATGGAAGAATTATAAATTACATTTACTCTGTTATTACTATTTAGTTTAGGTACACATGTTTTTTAATTATAGACTTTATATCAAATAGGGTACCCTAATTTTACTAAACTCGTCAGTAAGCATTTTCCGTAGTAAACTAATCAAAAATAGATCCTCCATTTTCCTCTTTACTCAAAGATCCGGTCACTCTACTAACCTAAAAGTCAAAATGTCAATTGTTCAAGTCTTTGTGAGATAGTTGTGCAGCATGTTTTGATATTTTTGTCACGTTTCCTAATAGCCTCGTACCTAAAGATTCGGTTTACAACATTCTCTGAAGACAAGTTACTTTATACCAAAATCCTTCGTTAACATTTACTCAAGGTCTACGGTGATCACCTGATCCCCGGTCTTAGTGAGTTGGAAGAAACGAAGGGAGGAGGGTTTGGGGGTTCAGATCGGTGGAGGTGAATTTGAGTCGTCCCGACCGGTGGTCACCCTTAGAGAGCGGTCTGTCAATGGACGATTGGTCAAAAATGAACTCTCGTATGTAAAGTTTGTGTGGAGAGAAGGAAAGGAGAACAAGGAGTATTGAATACTCAGAAGAAATGACGTGTGCACGAAAGACGTCAACGTCTTTCACTCCCGACGAGATGGAACGGCACGTTGCCAAAGAGTGTCGCCACCGAAGAGAACAACGTCTCGAGTCCCAGATCCCACACCCGAGTCAGCGACCCTGGACGCCCGAATTAACGAGACACCGTACGTCCTTGAAGGACCTGGTCCCTAGCTTGGACACAGGAGACGTAACCGTGCTCCTAAGAATTGGTGGCCTGGTGGTCCCTTCAGGGGGAAAAAGGGAAAATTTCTTTGTGATAGAGGACTTTAAGGTCCGTTATAAAAATTTGTCCCACCCGAAAGAAGAGGACGAAGACAACGAAGAAAGAAAGGTTGGGACTGAGGAGGGATCCCTGGTTCCCAGAGAGGGAGACAGAGAGATTAGTACGAGTTTTCTGGGAAAGTCCCTTCTCAAAAACTTCCGTTTCGATCCCTATTTCGAACATCCTACGGACTATTTGAGACCTGTAGGAAGACTAACTAACCATCACTCCATTTCTACAAAACCTTTAGAATTGGTACTTGGAAGACCAAGATTGATTAGCCTCAGATACTCAAACACCAGTCATACGTCAATTGGACCACCCTCAAAGTCATAGACGTTTTGTCGAGTTCCTTTACCGAGTCCTATAATAATTACCGAGTCCCATAATACCGGGAACTCCTTGAATTTCCAGGAATGAAACAAAATACCAATTTGGTAATAATGAAACAAAACGAACTGAAAAAACAAAGACATAAAAAAAAAAGTAAAGAGACTAATAAAAAAAGAAAAACTTTAAGTCCCTTTCGGATTTTCTGATTTCGAAAAAACGTTTCTTCTTCGTTTCCTGTGTCCAACAACAACTACCCCCCTCCAGACAGGGGTCCTTTTGGGTGAACCAAATCCTCACAAAACCTAGGGACTCAGTGACGAACCTCGCCTCGACGGGACCTCTTTCGGTGAACCGAGTGTCACCGTAAAAGTAACTAATTCTTTTTTAAAAACTCGGTGATTCTACGGTTCCAAACAACCAAGGAGAACTTACCGGAGAAGGTTCATGTTTATAAGTGGGAATATTTTGTGACCTTTCGATCTTTCGTTTTACTTCTGTCACAGATGTAAAGTCACCACCCGTACAGTCAAAAGTGAATGAGTAAGGTTGTTTCCAAAGGATTCGGGTGCACGTGTCACGACAATCTCCGTGTCGTCAAGCCACTGTTCGTACCGTGACAGAGGTGAAATCCCTCGAGTGTCCGGAAAGGATACAGTCTTCTGTCCCGTCCATTCTGTCAGAAGTTTGTTTTACCTTTTGTAAACGGTTTTCTTCCAGGATTTGTGGATTTCCTCTTTTAGGATGTGGGCATTGGACTGCTCTATCTTCATTGACCCGTGTGGGAGGTATATGGAGACTACCTCACATAAAACATGTTCAACCATGTTTGATTCTACTCTTTATGTCTCGGGGGTTCTGTAAGACAGTGCGAACTCGTCTGGGTCAGCGCTTGTACCGAACAGTCTCTAAAGTAATCTAACATATTTTCACGGTGGAGACAAATCCTGATCTACAAACATTAGAAAGACGAGATAAACGACGTACTTGTAAGTAATAAAATCTAGTTTCGTTTACCTCCTTCGGTGAGTGTGAGGGGGTCACAGAGAGAGTAATTTTAATTAATAAAAGGGTCAAGTCGGGAGAAACAAGTGTTAACACAGGTCACTCTCTTTGTCCAGAACCCTTTGGGTTAATACAGCCTCCGTCAAAGTCTTAGTCTATTTTTCCCGACCCCCGACCCCGAATTCTTTACAGCCCGTCCCTCATTGAAGTGTAAAGGTTTCGTGACGGTATAATTCTTAAGAGGAGAAACCCTAATCAAAACTTTCGTGAAACGGAATTTATGTCCGTAAAAGGTTAAGATTAAAGATTTTGACTTTTCTTACTTAAAGTAAGTCTTTCCTTATTTGGTCGAAAGACGTAACGAAATATCGTGTACTTAAATTAATGGTGTAGTCGGTTATTTCCTTAGGGTTACGTAAGACACTTCATAAAACGATTATAACGCGTCGAGACCCAAAGTAAACAAAATAAATTTCTTGGGTATTGTATCCATATTTACTAAGGAAGTTTGTGTCCCTAAACTAAGAGTCGAGTGACCCCTTACTTATATAACTAGTAACAGTTACGTATTTGGTATGGGTTAATTTACAAAGTCGTCTTTATTAGAGTAGCTTTACTTCAGGACTGTCGAGTTAAAGTACATCAAATAAAATTAAGAGTAAATAATTATCTTGTACTCTCGAAACACAAGGTTTTTGTTACAGAACTTTTAAAGTTTCCTTACCATTTTTTTTTCTTTTTCTTTTTAATGACGAGAAAAAGAGAATCTGAGTAGAACTGTCCTATCCTCTCACAGTCACAATTCACCTATATACTCGTCAGGTCCTTCCGAGACCTCTTGTCGTAAGGTGTTATGTGACACCAGAAGGCACGACCATTCGACACACGGATTACCACACAAACAGATATGAACCTTTGCTACCGTTGGGGGGAAGGATCCTACACGTCGACCACTGTCTCAGGGACCTCCTACGAACAAGAGGTCCCTCTCTTTCTTACCAGACCCACGCCAAAAACTTCCTAGAATGACTCAAGTCCGACGACCCTTCATGGAATCCTTACACCCCCGATTATCACTCTGCCCTCCCGAGCGGCCCCGACGACGGACGTATGTAATAGACGACTACTGACTTACGATGCAGGGGGGTTTAAGTATGCAACTTGAGATTAAGGGTCAGAGGTTTTAGTGACGTCTACCACTGACGTCGGTACTTTAATCTTCTGAAAGGGAAGAACCTTCCTTTCTGTACTGCTTGCCAAAACGACAATAACAAGTCAGTGAGTCAGTACAGACTGAGAACCACTGGGGTACCTGACGTCGTGTAGTCCGAAAGGACGGGAAGTGATCGAGGGTCTGAAACGAGTTTGAGTACAGGTAACTCTACTGTTTGGATCTGTCGTATAAATTTTCGTCTCTGAAGTGAAACGGTTATTTCCAGGCATATCAGTTTCGATACCAAAAAGATCATCAGTACATGCCAACACTCTCAACCTGGCACTTCTTCAGACTCACGACTTCTTAATTACGAAAGCTTAACACCAGGACCTCTTCTGGGAGCTCTCGGGGAACCTAACATATAGGTCAGGGAACCGGACGTACCTCCAGTTTAGTCAGTTAGGATTTCCTTTAGTTGGGACTTATAAGTAATCTTCCTGACTGTGACTTCGACTTCGAGGACATGATACTGGTGGACTACGCTTCTCGACTGAGTAACCTTGTCTGGGACTACGACCCTTTCTAACTCCCGTCCTCGTCTTCTCCTACTGTCTCCTACTCTGCCAACCTACCGTAGTGGTTGAACTCCTGCACTCAAACTCTTTCGAGGTCCTCAGTCACTACCTGTCCCTTTGGGTCACACGAAGACGGGTGCCCCGGCGTTTCTCCGTCTATGCTGACTCGTTGACTCATTGTTGCTATTAGGGGTCACACTACCACACACTTCACCCGGGAAACTCTCCATCAATCCAGTACTCCCACTCCGGGTGTACTTATTCGCGGCAATCTCTTCTCTGGGTCTCTTGGGACAGGTAGAAGGTGATACACTCCTGTCCCGTTTTTCTCGTGACAAACACTTGGACCCTCTTCCAAGAGTGGTTTGTGGTCTGTAAGGTCATGAAACCTGACGGGTCTGAGGTCTTCACACTCTTTATGTACGTACAACAAATTTAATGGTTCAGTTACCACAAAAACAATATCGTCGGACTCACTCGATTCTGAGTCACGTTTACAGGTGATGTTTATACTCGTTCACTTCTACCAAAAGAATGAATGAAAAGTAATGTTCATAACCAAGTAAAAACGATATTTTATATTATAGTGGTGACATATTTTACATTTGGTATGCTTAATCGGTCTTCTTTCTTTTCAAATTTAGTACGCATAAGGGTGACAAAGTTTCTTTATTAGTACAGTTATAAGACCTCAGACAATAAAGTCTGAAAAAGGACACGTACATGAATTGTTAAATATTTTTCACATATAAAATTAAAAAAATTTAAAATAAAAATTAAGTCAGTAAAGTTATTGTGGAAAGGTTTTACGGTACATTCGTGCACACGGTCCAGAGAAGTCAGTACGGGTTGAGAAATGTTGCGATACCTGACATCGGTCGGTCGGAGGAGACGGGTACCCCAAGAGGTCCCCTCACCCAACGGTACGGGAGGAGGTCCCCTAGAAGGTCTGGTTCCCTGACTTGTGAACAACAAATACAGAGGACATAACCGTCCGTCCAAGAAATTCTGATCACGGTGGAGCCTTCGGGTAATGATACAGACGTTGAGGTATTAAAATTAACGACGTCGGATGACAAGACAATGGGGAGTAGGTTCCATTCCTCGTCACCGACGTGAAACGACCTCGTCGGTACTTCTCTATGGGGTGCAGGTTCCATTCTCTTTGGGTTCATTCTACCATCCACAACGTTCTCCCGTCCGTGTGACTTTGGTATTAGTGTCTTTTGATCATATAGATTAGTGTGATCATGGTGTCGGAACAGTTGAGTTACTTTGATTCGGTACGACACACTCCGGTGGGTTCTACCCGCCCGTACCACCTCTCCAGATTGTGTTACACCAGGTGACCTCTTCCCTCACCGTTTGGTGAAGTCATAAGAACGGAACTCTTGGGGTACTTGTCATACCTTTCCGTTTTAGTATCCTATAACTTTCTCCTTGAGGGGTCCAGTCATCCACGGGTTATTTGATGACACCTCTTTATTGAGATCTTTCTTACTTCCCTACCTCTGTTTCGTTTTTGTTATGGGTCAACACCTACACTGACCACTATCTTCGTTCCAGGTTACGACATTTCTCGTTATAACGTATCCTTGGACCTTACAGTCCAGGTGCTTAGTTCCGTTTAACCTTCACCAGTTTGTCCTCTACCGTTCCCACTTGCAGCTGTAAGATCCTTAGTCGCTTGATTTTACCTGACCTTACCCACTTAAATTGAGTCTACTGGTAATATAGATGATGACTCCCGTCCTTAGGGAGTCTTCTTTACCTCATCGGTAGTACCAGTTGTTTTCTCAAGCTTTACGTCATGAACCTACGTCAGAGTTTTTACTGTCTTACTAGAGACAAGTAAAGGTTCCGTTTGGTAAGTTATAGTGTCATTAGGTTCACATACGAGGTTGGTCATTGTGACTTCTTCGACTTCAACTTACCAAGATTCTTCTGGATGTTCTGGAAAATCTTGATTGTGGGTTTTTTCTACAGGAAAAGTAATATCCCCTGACCTTACGTTTTCATCCTTCAGTTCTTTGTGGACCTCATTGTCCGTTTAAACCGGAACCTGATGCCTTACTTCGTCCCGTTTCTGATTATTTCAAAACGGTTCTCTGGCGTGACCACTATCGTTTGTGGGAGAAGGTTGTTGTGTTCTCTTCTGAGATGTGTACCTGTAGTGGTCTACCAGTTGTGGCTTTAGTCTGACTAATATAAGAGACGTCGGTTTCTACCTCTTCGAGATGTGTCAGCCGTTTTTGTTCTGGCCCTCGACTGACACCGAGTCTAGTGCTCGAGGAATAACGGTTTAAGTCTGAGTTTAACTTCTTTCATCCCTTTTGGTGATCTGGTAAGTCCATACTGGATTTAGTTTGGGGAATACTAATATGTCATCTTCACTCTTTATCCAAATTCCCTGATCTAGACTATCTATCTCACGGACTGCTTGATACCTGCCTCCAAGCACTGTAACATATCCTCTGTCCCTAGTTCTGGTAGGGGTACCTTTTCTTTACGTTTTTTCGTTTTACCGACAGACCCCTCCGGAATATTTATCGACACTTTTCTTCTCTTCGTTTTTCGTTTCCTCTTTTCCTTTCTATGTTCGCAGACTTACGTCTCAAGGTCTCTTATCGTTCCTCTCTATTCTTTCGGAAGGAGTCGATAGTTACGTTTCTTTATCTCCTTTTCTTGTCTTACCCTTTCTGATCTCTAGAGAGGTTCTTTTAATCTCTATGGTTCCCTTGTAAAGTACGTTTCTACCCGAGCTATTTCCTGTCTTTACCATACCTGGATTGTCTTCGTCTTCTATAATTCTTCTCCACCGTTCTTATGTGTCTTCTTGCTATGTTTTTTCTAGAAGTGCTGGTTCTATTAGTACTACCACACTAGTGAGTGGATCTCGGTCTGTAGGACCTTACACTTCAGTTCACCCGGAATATCTTTCATAGTGATGCTTGTTTAGATCTCCTCCACTACCTAAAGGTCAACTCGATAAAGTTTAGGACTTTCTTCTACGACACTTTCACGATGTGAGTTATACGGTCGTTTAAACCTTTTGAGTCGTCACCGGTGTCCTGACCTTTTCCAGTCAAAAGTAAGGTTAGGGTTTCTTTGCGTTACGGTTTCTTACGAGTTTGATGACGTGTGCGATCATTTCATTACGTGAGTAGAGTGTGCGATCATTTCATTACGAGTTTTAAGAGGTTCGGTCCGAAGTCGTTATGCACTTGGCACTTGAAGGTCTACAAGTTCGACCAAAATCTTTTCCGTCTCCTTATTCTGTAGTTTAACGGTTGTAGACGACCTAGTACCTTTTTCGTTCTCTCAAGGTCTTTTTGTAGATAAAGACGACATAACTGATACGGTTTCGGAAACTGACACACCTAGTGTTCTTTGACACCTTTTAAGACTTTCTCTACCCTTATGGTCTGGTGGACTGGACGGAGAACTCTTTAGACATACGTCCAGTCCTTCGTTGTCAATCTGGACCTGTACCTTGTTGTCTGACCAAGGTTTATCCTTTTCCTCATACAGTTCCGACATATAACAGTGGGACGAATAAATTGAAGATACGTCTCATGTAGTACTCTTTACGACCCGACCTTCTTCGTGATCGACCTTAGTTCTGACGACCTTCTTTATAGTCATTGAAGTCTATACGTCTACTGTGGTGGGAATAGCGTCTTTCACTTCTCCTCGATTTTTCGGAGAACTACTTTCACTTTCTCCTCTCACTTTTTCAACCGAATTTCGAGTTGTAAGTCTTTTGCTTCTAGTACCGTAGACAAGGGTAGTGAAGTACCCTTTATCTGCCCCTTTGTCACTTTTGTCACAGTCTGAAATTAAAAAACCCGAGGTTTTAGTGACGTCTACCACTGACGTCGGTACTTTAATTTTCTACGAATGAGGAACCTTCTTTTCAATACTGGTTGAATCTATCGTATAAGTTTTCGTCTCTGTAATGAAAAGGTTGTTTCCAGACAGATCAGTTCCGATAACCAAAAGGTGACCAGTACGTACCTACACCCTCAACCTGACACTTCTTTCGACTCACGACTTCTTAACTACGAAAACTTGACACCACAACCTCTTCTGAGAACTCTCAGGGAACCTGACGTTTCTCTAGGTTGGTCAGGTAAGACTTCCTCTAGTCGGGACCGTAAAGAAACCTTCCTTACTACGATTCGGCTTTGAGGTTATGAAACGGGTGGACTGCGCTTCTCAACTGAGTAACCTTTTCTGAGACTACGACCCTCCCTAACCCCCGTCCTCCTCTTCCCCTGTTGTCTCCTACTCTACCGACCTACCGTAGTGGTTGAGCTACCTGCACTCAGACTCACTTGAGGCCCTCAACCACAACCTGTCCCTCCGGACCGCACGACGCTAAGTACCCCAGTGTATCTCAGCCTGTACTGACTCGCTGACTTGACTTGGCTTGACAAGACAATACTTCGACTTTGGGTTAAATGAATTTGTTCTGATAACTGTAAACCAACAAGGAGAAAATGAGATAATGTACGGTAAGGTGTCGAAACGATATAAGAAAAGAAAAACATGTAAAAAGTTAATAAAGGAATCTTGTCTACACGGTTATTTTACTTGTAAAAAAAATTGTGAAAACCGTGGATAACGGTTTAACAGAGAACCCACTCGTCGGAGGTTCTACTCCGGGTCACTAGGAGTGAAAACCAAGAAAAACAGCAGTTTACACACCCGAACTTACGCCGGAGCTGCCTGCAGAGACTGGTCTTTCTTGGCTAACGGTCGTCCCTCCACCCAGGAGGGCCAGCACCTCGGAACTCTACTGAGTGAGGAGGTCGGTCCGAGCACCGACGTCAAACTTTCCCAGGAACCCGATTCCCTGGGTCAATTCAACGTGGGTCTAAGGGTTCCTTGAACACCCTTTTACAAACAACAAAAGTAACCGATTTAAGTCCCGTCGAACGGACATAGGGGAGTACGGACAGGATTAGTCCTCGGAGTCGCCATCACCCGCACTCACACAAAGAGTGCACCAGAAGTTGCAACACTAAGACCAGGAACGACCTGACCAGTGTAAAGAAGGTAGTGGTGGTTTCAAATTATAAATTTATTTATACACATCAAAGGAGCATCAAAGAAATAACTTAACAGGTAAGTACAGGAAACGGATAAAAAGATACTTTCCAAACCAAAAAATAACTTCTATACTTCTCACTAAAAACATAAACCCTCTAACGTCTAAAGATAAGGTGGGGAGACACGTGTCTACGATGTGTGTGTGTGTGTGTGTGTGTGTGTGTGTGTGTGTGTGTACAAAAGAAATATTGTAGATAAAATTAAACTATAACAACAATGTCTTTAGAAAACGTCAAAGTACGGTAGTCTAAAAATATATCACCTAAAACAAGAAAGAAACTATAACATGAAATGTGAAAGAAAGTCATTGAAATATTAAAGTTGTAAACACACGTGGGAATCAGTCCGTCAGCACAGATTGACACTGGGGTACCTGACATCGGTCGGTCCTAGGAGACAGGTGTCTTAAGAGGTCCGTTCTTATGACCTTACACAACGGTAAGGGAAGAAGTCCCTTAGAAGGACTGAGTCCCCGACTTAGGACCAGAGGTCGTAACTTCTGTCTAAGAAATGGTAGACTCGGTCCTTTTGGTCCCTTTGTAACCTCATAAACATTTTCGGTATTCAGAAAGATCTTAAATTAAACCGTATTTTGTATTATAAAAATATAAAATATTTATATGATATTTTAAAATCGGAAAGGGGTGTTATTAATTAATCGACAGAATAATGGTAAATTATTAAGAAAAGGGTTAATACAATTTATGACTCTTTCATGTTAGACAAAATTATAGTATAATCAGTTTAGTAGAAAATAATGGTAAAAGATATATTAACAGGAATCTATAAAATACGTAAATAAGAATATTGAAAAATTAAAAATTTATTGTATTCTTAATTGTAGAAATATTCCATTGATAAGGGTAGGTCTTTATATCATATAGAGATAAATAAGTCAGAAAGAACACACANCAGACACAAACACACACACACACACGAGTCAATGAGTCGACACAGACTGAGAAACGGTGGGATATTTACCGTCCGGTGGTCCAAGGAGACAGGCATTTTAAAAGGTCCGTTCTTATGACCTTACCCAACGGTAAAGGATGAGGTCCCCTAGAAAGAAAGAAAGCACATGAAGTCGATTTAAAATCGTAAAAGAAATTTTACCAGGACGTGTAAAACAAAATGCAAATAAGGATTCCTAAAACAAGACGCGAATTAAAACAACAACCGTAATAATACCATCGTCACCACCACCACCAAGGAGACTGAGTATCTTTCGTGAACCAAAGACGAAGATCTTATTTCCTCACTTACTTATTCGTTTATTCACTATTTAACCGGTTTAAAAACTTTTGTGTATGACTTCGTTTTCATACTTTCAAAGTATGATTCACATGTATTGACGACATGTGTAGATAACTTTCACTTTTAGTGAGTCAGCACAGACTGATAAACACTGGGGGACCTGGTGTGGCAGGTACCTCAAGAGGTCCGGTCTTGTGACCTCACCCGTCGGAAAGGAAGAGGTAACCTAGAAGGGTTGGGCCCCTAGTTTGGGTCCAGAGAGCGTAACGTCCGTCTCAGAAATGGTCGACTCGGTCTTCGCTTCGGGTTCTTAGGACCTCACCCATCGGATAGGGAAGCGGTCACCTAGAAGGACTGGCTCGTTTAGCTTGGCCTCAGAGGACGGAACGTCCACCTAAGAAATGGTTGACTCGAAAATCCCTTCGGGTGTAGATCTTATGGTAATTTTTAGACGTTGTACTCTTCTTTTTTTTTGAATGCTTTCTCCTTTTTTTAGGAATGACACGTTTATTGAGAAAGGTTGTCTTCTCTATTGTGGTCTTCTTCACCCGTTTTCTGTAATTATCGATTAAGTCTTCTCTTCTTTCCGTTTACCGGTTATAGATATACTTCTCTTTTTTTCGTACGTTTACCTTTGTTTTACTCGATAGTGAATGTTTTAGTACAACTTTTTTTTAAAATTCAAACTATTATTTTCGGTCAAAACAAATCTCTTTGTTCGTCAAAGAATATAAAGACCGTCTATCCCAAAATTTCACCCTGTTAGTTGGGGATGACTCCCGTTTATATGCAGTTTTAGCTTTTACTCTAATACTCATCTACGTCGTTAAATTAGGATTGAAATAGAAATAGAGTTAAATTTATAAATAAAAATTTTATTAATGTGTTCTCTCATGTAAACCTTCTTTAATTATTCTGATTGGTGGTCCCTTGGACGACGAACCTATTTAGTGGACATAAGAGTATGGTCAGGTATAGTGACACCTCACAGAGAAAGTAGTAGAATACGAAAGAGAAAAAGGAAGGGAAAAAGAAAAGGGAGACTCGTTTTTAGTTTTTATCAAAATTAATTCTTCTAATTATTTACCGTCAACTCTAGTCACTTCCCAATCTATGACAAACGTACGGGGCTTTACCTATAAGGAATTGAGAACTATGGTAGTAATTTCAATGCAAATGCAGAGGGGAAAAGCATCCCTTAACTCAGACGAAGTCGCGACGAAGAGTGTCACTCAATTCGTGTATGTACCAGAGAGGTAAGTGTTCCGTTGGACCCTCGGGTCGGACCCCTAGCGGGACCGCCCGTACAGACCTGAGTGGGCCTTGTCCGTCCTCTTTCATGTGAAGGATTCTATGTTTTGTATACCCTTTGGAAATGTGTAAATACTGGTAAAAGACTCAAACGTGGTCAAGTAAAAGAAAGACACGACACCAAAGGACTGGGGACCCCACTCTGTGTGGGACCCTGGGTGACGGCGTCTTTGTTGAGGGAGACAGGGTAGTACCCAGGGTCTTCTCTACGACTTGTCCACTGTCCTTGAAAAAGAGAATTAGTCTCTAGGTCTTAGAACTAGCAACTAAGGTACAAAGAAGGAGAAAGAGATGGCATCCCAAAGAGGTAGAGTCCTTTAAATCTGTAAACCCTGGTAAAAAAAACCTGAGTAAAAAAACAACAAGTCGTAACCTAGTACAAAACAACAAGACTCGCAACCTCCTACATCCTACATCGCCCGAGATGGGTGATCTATGGGCATCCTTAGGGGGTGGGGCCGGTTAACACTGTTACTTTTTACAGAGGTCTGTAATGGTTTGCCCCGGACTCCCGTTTTCGTAAGGATCGATTCTTGGTCCCGACACGTAGGTTTCAAATGTGAACGATTTGAGTAAACATACGTTTTGTATATGATCCAAACACACAAACACACACACACACACACACACACAACGATCCGTAAGAAATTTTTTTTCCACCACCAGCCCCACCCCCACGGAAGGGTCCACAGGGTCACCTTTTCTTAGGTGGACGGTTACGTCCTTTGCGTCCAAGTTAGGGGCCCAGTCCTTCTGGAGGACCTTTTCCTTTACCGATGTGTGAGGTCATAAGAACGGACCTCTTAAGGTACCTGTCTCTTCGGCGGACCACCAATGTCAGGTACTCCAGCGTTTCTCAGTCTGTACTGACTCACTGCCTCGTACGTACGAATTTTTTTTTTTTTTTTCCTTCTTTCCTTTCCCCTCTTTCTTCTGTCCTTCTTTCGTCTGGCTCCTTCTTTCTTTCTCCTCCTCCTTCTTTCCTTCTTGCCTCTCTCCCTTTCTCCTTCCTACCCTCCTTTCTTTCTTTTGCCAGTTGAATCCGGTCATAGAGACCCGTGAATGTAAAGTTTGTTCTACGACGTGTCTACATTTTTATATGAATTACGAACTATAATACCTGAACGTAAAGTGTACGTTTCTTTTGATTCCAGTTCACAGTTGGGGAGAGATCGGTTTTCTTTCTATTGAGAACGTAATTATGTACAGTGTGCTTGGGTTCATCTCTCTGGTCCTAGTATAGGTTTAAAATAAGTGGAACGTTTGATCAATTTTTACGTCCTGGTCTTCAACTCCACTGGTCCACAGGTTAATATCATTAGGGTGATTGTCAACGAACCTCTTTCGACACATTTGTAAAATTTGAAAGCCTAGTGAGTACAGGGTCCCGAGACCAAACACCTCACAAAAGTCAACGTGGTCCATGGTGGGATGACCCGAAGGGTCCACCATTTCTTGGGCGGACGGTTACGTCCTCTGTATTCTCTGTACCCAAGTTCGGGACCTAGCCCTTCTACGGGACCTCCTCCCGTACCGTTGGGTGAGGTCACAAGAACGGACCTCTTAGGGCACCTGTCTCCTCGGACCGCCCGATACCAGGTACCCCATCGTTTCTTCAGTCTATACTGAGTCGATGATTTGTTATTCTACATACACACACACATATAATTATATATATATATAAGAATAAGTAAAAGTCTAAGAAAAGGGAAAATCCAATGATGGGTCATATGAGGGGACACTACATATCACCCAGGGATAACCAACAGATAAAATATATATCGTCACACATATACAATTAGAATTTGAGGATTAAATTAGGGAAGGTGGGAAAGGGTAAGCTATTGGTATTCAAACAATAGATACAGACACCCAGATAAAGACAAAACATTTATTCAAGTAAATGTAGTAAAAAATTTTCTCAGGTATATGTTCGCCATAGTACACCATACAGGAAGAGACAGACTTAATGAAGTGAATCACACTATTAGAGACTCAGGTAAGTCCAACGACGTTTACCGTAAGAAAGTAAAGAAAAATACCGACTCATCATAAGTATATATACATATAAAGGATATTTATATATACACGAAGGGACCATCGAGTCGACCATTTCTTAGACGGACATTACGTTCTCTGGGACCAAGTTAAGGACCCAGACCTTCTAGAAGACCTCTTTCCTATTCGATGGGTAAAGTCATAAGAACCCGAAAGGACCACCGAGTCGACATTTCTAAGACGGACGTTACGTTCTCTGGACCCGAACTAGGGACTCAACCCTTCTAGGGGACCTCATCCGAAGGGTCCACCGTGTCACTATTCCTTGGACGGACGTTACGTCCTCTGGGTTCTCAGTACCCAAGTTAGGGACTCAGTCCTTCTAGGGGACCTCTTCTGTTACCTTTGGGTGAGGTCATAAGAACGGACCTCTTAGAGTACCTGTCTGCTCGGACCAACCGATGTCAGGTACCCCAACGCTTCTCAGTCTGCACTGACTCGTGCGTGTGTGTGTACATGTGGTGTGGAAGTAAGTAAGTGGACAGTCACTTGTGAATAAATCCAACAAAGGTACAGAACCAATAACTTTTATCACGACGTTACTTGTTACTCCTCGTGTATAGAAAAATTTAATCTCGAAAGAGACTTATATACGGGTCCTCACCCTAACGTCCTAGTATACCATTGAGATGAAAATCCCAAAAGAAAAATTAATAATCTTTGTAAAAATTCCTTGGAGGTATGACTAGAGGTATCACCGATATGGTTAAATGTAAGGGTGGTTGGCGCCCATCCTCCCGAGGGAAAAGAAGTGTGATAGAGGTCGTAAATAATAAACATCTGAAAAACTACTACCGGTAAGACTGATCACACTCCACTATGGAATACCATTAAACCCGAACGTAAGGAGATTATTAATCACTGTAGCTACTAAAAAAAACACGGGACCTAAAAGTGAAACGGGACCTGGGGTGTTTAAGACATCGGACAGTACGACTACTTCCTTCAAAAGAGTCCCCATGAATATTTGATTTGATTAGAGTAAATAAAGTAGACGTTGGTAGGGAGGGGACAGGGTAAGGATAGAGACTCCAAGAAGAAACTTGTGGTCATTATCATTGATGTCCATGTAGAGGACCCGTAAACCGGACATAGTCAGTGATCTATGAAATATCGATAATACAGTCAGGTAGAAGTTTTGTAGAGTTATTTTATCACGATAATACTGTAGTTAAAGTGTCTACACCCTTATCAACTCTTACACGGGTCACCAGGGGTAATAGGGGCTAAAAACGAAAGCCACCAAAGTCAATGAGTGCTAGTTGACACCAGACTTTTATTATTTACCTTTTGGGATCTTTATTTGTTAAGTATCTAAAATTTAATGTACCCAGGGGTCACCTAGATTACGGACTACTAGACTCCACCTTGACTACATTATTATTATTATCTTTACTTCACGTATTATTTACAGTAAATGACTTAGTAGGGGGGTAGGGTCCAGGTACCTGTTTAACAGAAGGTACTTTGGTCAGGGGCCTTGGTTTTTCCGACCCCTAGTAACAACTATTAAGACTCGTCACATTACTTTAGAGTGTGGTAGGACGGGGTAGGGTGGAGCCTAGGGGTTGTAAGCTTTAGTGGACGAGGACTGTACGTTGGCGACTGTAGCAGTACCGGGTAACTAAGTCCTAGTGGTCTTCGTCTACCAGGAGGAAGACTTCCAGTCATCATTGGATATGATACAGTGTCCCGGATTTAGGAGGAGTGTCTCCGTAAAAATAGTAGAGTGTAGTAGTGTTCTTCCTACTCATCTCATGTTATTCTATAAACTCTCTTTGTCTCCGGTTTAAGTGTACTGTAAGTAACGCCATATAACAGTATTGACAAGATAAAATAATAATCTATAACAACAATTAGAGAATTAACGTGAATTAAATATTTACTTTAATTAATCTAATTTAGTACGATTCAACTAAGACAGTACAGGTCGAGAAACGTTGGGATACCTGATATCGGGTGGTCCGAGGAGACAGGTACCCTAAGACATCTGTTCTTATGACCTCACCCAACGGTACGGGAGGAGGTCCCCTAGAAGGACTGAGACCCTAACTTGGACACAAAGTTGGAGGACGTGACCGTCCGTCCAAGAAATGGGGATCGCGGTGAACCCTTCGGGGAAAAAGGAAATAATCGAGGGTTAGGGAACTCGAGTTGGAGAGGTTTGATGGAGAGAATACATCGAAGACAGAGGGGAAGTCAAATCAAGTCAAGTCAGTGAGTCAGCACAGGCTGAGACGCTTTCGTACCTGACGTCGTCCGGTCCGGAGGGACAGGTAGTGGTTGAGGATGAGTCTGAGTACAGGTAGCTCAACCACTACGGTAGGTTGGTAGAGTAGGAGACAGAGGGGAATTTCCTTCCGTCAAGAGTTTCTCGTCCGGGGATGACACAGGCGGCTGTCCGGGGAGTGTAGGCGTTGCACAGAGGTTCAAGGATCCTCTACAAGTCACAGACGACTTCATCGGACACTCGCTTACTGAGTAGTGGCGAGTAAAGAGAAGGTGGGTCAGTGCACGTAGTGATGGAGGGTCACTGCTAAGGAGAAAGTGTTCGACTCGCCTCCGCTCCGGTCGGAATGCCACCTCTTTTCATTCTCTTGAACGTTCTCCCTTTGGTGAGGGTCTACTTCCTCTGATCTGGGTGCAGAGGGAGGTGTGTGCAGGACCTATCCTGAAGGTGGGAGGTGAAACGGTGAGGGTCGCTGTGAAGGAAGTTCAGTGACGGTTGGAAGACGACGTGGCCAGAATGACGCGGGAGTTTGGGTTGTGGGGGTGTGACGGAGAGTGCCTCTAAATGCATTTGTGTCTGTGTGGAGTGGGAGAATCTTCTCTTGTTTTATTCAGTAGAGACTACTCTCTTTACCACTGATGCACCCCTTAAATTCCGGGAGTTGTAAACATTCGCGTTTACACAAGTAGTATATTTTAAACGATCGTCCGTAGGTGTGTAGGGTTTGACGAAATCCCTCGTGCATTTTAAAATACCACACAAACAACGGTTCCGTCCCCTCTTTAAAGGATGTGACGAGTCATATTAGACCGGTGGGAAAGTCTTCTCACGTTTCATCCCACCAACTGAGCCCCTACGGGACCCACAGACGGGTGTGGTTCCAGTAAAAGTCCCGTGAGGGTTTCGGTGTCAGAACCAAAACAGTAGTGAAACTAGATAAGATGGTCACCGGAGAGTCTAAGACTGGGTCTGTGGGAGTCGAATAGGTGTCTTAGAGGGGTGGAGAGAGTGAGACTGGTGAAGATGATTCAGAGGACAGGAAGAACCGTTATGGAGGGTCCAGGAGGGGGCGAGGAACCCATACACCTTACGTCTTAGCGAGGGACGGGCGTCGAAGACCTTGGTGTGAACTCCAGGAAGGCAGAGAAAGAGAGACTGAGGAGACGACGTGGACGTGACGTGGTAGAACGGTCTTGGTAGAGTGGAAGGGGAAGAAGAGACCAAAGTCGAAGGGTGCAAGAGATTCCTTCTGTAATTGTCCGGTCCGTCGATTGACTGACGAGAGAGACAACCCAGTGGCCGGGGGTGGCGAGGTGGTTGGTAGTGGGTGGTTGTCGTTATGTCTGTTGAGGTGGTGAAGGAAGTTCAGAAAGTCCTGTCACTCCTGAAGGGACTTCTCGACTACATCGTAAACTTCAGTCTCGAGGGGGTGGGGTACTATTAGACTAAGGGAATAGGACTAGATCATAAAGGTGTTTTCGGTAGTGGATAGTCACCAAGGTAAGAAGAATGATTAGACAATGCGAATAAGAAAAATAAACAGGGGGAGAGGTTGATCTTATAAAGGGTTCCCGAACCTAAAAAAAGATGAACAAGTAACCATATAGGAGTACAGAAAAACAAAAAATTGGCAAATAAAAAAAGACCGTACCGGAACGTCACCGAACACCCTAAAATCAAGGAACCTCCTAACTTAGACCCGGGAGGAGTCCCTCTCGGACCTCAGGGTTGGTGACCTAGGGGTCCCTTAAGGAATACCAGGAGAAAATTTTGTCGCACCAGTGTATTGTCTACGAGTTATTTGTAAAGAGTTTATGTGTTCACTCGCTTGTTGACCAAAGGTTACGTGGTCACCCGGGAGTGGAAGTGTTCCGGAGAGGGTGGTGCCAAGGGAAAAAGACGTTTACACGCACTGGGAGTCCATGAACGGAGTCCACGGAACGAAAACCTGGGACAAAGTAGTACTTTATCCCTTCCTTTGACTGGGGTCTAGAGGAGGAGGTTTTCGTAGATGTGTGGGTCGGAGGAAGAGAGGAAAATTTCAGCCTGGGAAGGCGGACAGGCGCGAAGAGTCAGAAGACAGGCTGGGTAGAAATAAAAAATCCTCCCTTCTGAACGAGTCAAGGGGGTTTGACCACCCCAAAAACGTGTGACTTTCTTCATGGGAAGAAAGACACTCTTCTTAATTCTTTCTCTCTCCCCGCGAGGACATGGGACCCCCTCCCTTCTAGATTGGTCCTTCACCCGCCTCGAAACGTCGAGTCTCAAGCACGTTGACTTCGTCCTAGGGGCCCAAACCGGTCCTGCTAGCACTTGCAAACGGACCCGTCCAAATCCAACATCTAACGACTCACGTCCAACGAGTCGGGGCCACTCCGGCCAGAGCCTCTCTGTGGGGACTTGGGTCACTCAGTCCTCTCCGAGGTCCGCTTCTCCGTCCTGGATCCAGAGGTTTATAGAAAAGGAAGATTCCGCCGCCGAAGTGTTCTCACTCCCTCCCACCTTGGACCGGTCGTCGGAGGGTCCTGACCCTCGAAAGTTGGGTCGAGGGGGGCGGGGGGTTCCAGTCCCTGTCGCCGGCGGCGACCTCTTCGTCGCGGTGGAGCACCGGTGCCGCCGTGGCCGACGGGAACGACTGCCTCGGCCGGCGGGGTAAGAGAAACGAAGTGTGGTAACAGGTCGCCTTCGTGCCTCCTTCTGCGAAGTATCTCCCCCGACTAGAATTTGCTCTAAGTCCCCTAGACGCACTTCTTGTAAATAGTGTGAAAGTTGCACTACTAGAGAAATCCGGATATATAAGTAGAGGATCCCGACTGTGTTGTTTTATGGTGTTTGACCCACCAAATTTCGTTGGTGGTCCACCAGGTCCCCGACTGAGGTAGGAGAGCTACGACCCCCAGGTCCATTCTAAGAACCGGGCCTTTGATCTATTGCGACTCGACATTGATTCGTTCGTTGGTTGGTTGGTTGGTTTGTTTGGTTTTTTGGGTGGTCGGTGGTTTCCCACCGAATTTTATATGACAGATGATCAAGACCTCCGATCTTCAGACTTCCGGTCCTCAAACACCCGGTACGAGACAGACTTCCGAGGTCCCCTTCTAGGAGAGAGAAAAGAAGATCGAAGACCCCCAACGACGGTTTGGAACCGTAAAGACGGAAGTCAAGTCAAGTCAAGTCAAGTCAGCGAGTCAACACAGGCTGAGAAACGCTGGGGTACTTAGTGTCGTGCGGTCCGGAGGGACAGGTAGTGGTTGAGGGCCTCGAGTGAGTCTGGGTTCAGGTAGCTCAGTCACTACGGTAGGTCGGTAGAGTAGGAGCCAGCAGGGGAAGAGGAGGACGGGGGTTAGGGAGGGTCGTAGTCCCAGAAAAGGTTACTCAGTTGAGAAGCGTACTCTACCGGTTTCATGACCTCAAAGTCGAAATCGTAGTAAGGAAGGTTTCTTTAGGGTCCCGACTAGAGGAAGTCTTACCTGACCAACCTAGAGGAACGTCAGGTTCCCTGTCTGGGTAATAAGACTGGAGACGGAGACGGAAGTGACCCTAAAGAGAGGACACACTCGTACACAGGAGTGTAGAGAAAGAGAAACATTTCTGTGACCAATAACCTAAATCCCGAGTTGGGGCAGGTCATACTAGAGTAGATTTGACTAATGTAGGAATTTCGAGGAGAAAGATTTATTCCAGTGTGAGTACCCCAGGTCACTGATCCCCAAGTTGACATAGAACCTCCCCATCGTATCAAATTGAGTATTGTCGGACATACAACCACAAAAACGTTACTCTTACGTACTGAAAACATTAGACTTTTGTATGAGACTTTTTTATTGTGCTCTTCTAAAAAAATTTCGATAGACAGATCGTTTCTACTTCTTCTTAATACTGAATGACTATCAGATCCTCCCTTCTCCCTGAGGGTGTAACTCCTCCCTCCTTCCTAACCAAGTTAGAAACAATTTTCGTCACATGTTTATTCAAATTTTAAAAATTTACTCGTATGGATGGGAACCCGATAAAAGTAAAGTCCAGGTTCCCATCCATACGAGACTTCCAGTATGGATTTCACTTTTACTGGACTTGAAAAGTGGCGACTATTAAATTTACTTTCTTTATCTGTTTACGAGTCTTCTTACTCCCACTCCTATAAGTGATGTCACACCAAAATACTTTGTTCACTTTTTACCTTTGATGAATTATATCCGTCTACTGACCCCCACTCAACCCTCCCGTAAGACCCGTTAATCGTCGTCTCTGTGTCTACCCGACCTTCCCGACGCCTCTTGTCTAGGTTACTTCACGTGAACCTAGTTGTACTAATCTCAAATCCCTAATACTACTCATTTCTCCCTACCTCGTTAGTCCGTCTCCAAACGGAGTGACTCACACGGTTAAATACACCCCGTATATACCGCTCTTCCTGAAATTTGTCCCCTCTATTAATTAACCCCCAACGAAATCTTTGTTCTGGGTCTACACACCTACTATCGTTTGTCTACTTCTCCCTCTCTCTCTACTCTTACTTACTTTCGACCCCCTACTAGTGTTATAAGGTCCGGTGGAACTCCCAGACCCTGTCCTTATTCCCCAGGCCTCTTCAGTTACCTATACTGTCTATGGTTCTTACCCTTAGTTGTCCTGGCTCGTTAACGATCAGGTGACTCCCGTTTCCCCAACACACAAACCGAACTCTCTAAGTCACCTATCACCTCAGTCAGTGGTTTAATTTCTTAACTCCTCCTCCTCCTCGTCTAAACCCCTCTTTCGTGTAAATCCCTGTCCCACCCAAGACCCACGGACCCTCGGTAGATTCTCTTCTCGTCAATTCGTTAAGGCGCACGTCCATGTCTCGAGTACTCTGTCGAGGTCCAATTTCTCTCTTCACTCCTCACACGACTTCAGTACCTCACCCACCTTACGGGCATTCCAGTACACGTCACTCCTGTCTCCCCTTGAGTTCCGGTTTAGGATCTCATAGTGAATTACAAGAGACCAACGTTCCTCTCTTTTGTTTGGGTTATTTACATTCGTCATCTATTACTTTCTTACATGACCTTCGGACTACCCACCTAGTGTTTTATCAACTTATTGGTCCTACGTTCCTCCTTCCCTTCCTGCCCCCTCTTTCTCCTTCATTCGTCAGAAAGAAAGAGAGTATACATTCGATACACAGAAGAGAAGAACCCCAAGTCAACGATTCAGCACAGACTGGGGTACCTGACGTTGTGTGGTAAGAAGGGACGGGGAGTGGACCTCAAACGGGTTCAAGTGTAGGTAACGCAGTCACTACGGTAGGTTGGTAGAGTAGGAAACAGTGGGAGAAGAGGAAGACGGAAGTTAGAAAGGGTCGTCGTCCCAGAAAAGGTCACTGATCAGTAGTCCTTCCCGTCCGACCCCGAGAGGACTTGACGATAGGTATCCGTCTTAAAGAAGAAAAGTCCCTCCGAAGTCGAACCTAAAATTCCAGAAAGTTGACCCGGTGGGACTAGTAGATCCTATTAGAGAGTATAACTTTCAATTGACTAATACCTCAAATCGGTGTAGATGGTTTGTGGAAGTGGTATTGTGGATCTAATCACAAACTAACTTAGTGACCCCTCACCTCGGATTGGTTCGACTGTGTCGTTTTATAAGAGGTGTTCGTATAAGATTTATAAATTGTATGAGAGTTATGATAAAGTTTATAAGGTCGGTCTTGTGAGAAAAACTCCAAGATACGAATAAGAAAAAAGAAAAAAGAAGACGTCACTTCTACGATTTTGAGACGTACTTACTTATTGAACGAATTACGAAACGTCGATCACTTTCCACTTCGACCTCAAACTGGGTCTATTAGTGAGATGTCGGTTGGTCGACTCGGTAAAAGGACGACAGAGGAACCTCGTCTACTCCTCATTTACGGACCTATCGTCTCTGGTCGACGTGAGTAAGACACAAGAACCCTGGATCGGACCACCTATTATCCTTGAGTGAACAACTCAGTTGATCAATTCCACATTATAAATTTTGACACATATGAGTTCCCTTCTAGTAACTTTAGGTAAATTGTCTCAGAAGTTTCACGTTTGAGGATTTTATTTGAAAGAATTAATGATAAATTAGCAAGAACCCAATAGATTTCCTTAATTCGTCATAAATCAAGACTCGACTTCAAAATTCATTTTATGAAACTCTCCAAAAAAAAGATTTAATCGGGAAATTAAAAGATGCTACACCGAAATAGGGAAATACGTACTGTACTTCGGTTTAAGGTATAAATTAATTTTGAGTTATGAAAGTACTCTTATGTCCTCCATAAAAATACTCAAGAAAGAACCTTTTGATTTATCTTGTACAAATTTATGTAAATCACTGTTTTGAGTTTAACCCCAAAAAGTCATAAATTGAGGAAAATAACTGATACCTTGGTTTGTTGTTTTAACGTTTTACTTTAGACACATCGAGTATTTTAAATAAAGTTAGTTCCTTTCATTTACTTTTGGTTTTAATGAGTTTTAAGACCTTTTAGGTTCACCTTTTTGTGAAGTGTTTTCTTCACTCTTCACCCCGTGCATTTAGGACAACATAAGTACTCTGAAGAAAATTTTGAGTCACTATCGACTATAAGATCTTCTTATTCTTAGACTCTCTTTAAACTGTCTACAGGTAAACAAACACCCACGAGTCGACACAGGTTGAGAAACACTGGGGTACCTGACATCGGGGGTCCGAGGAGAGAGGTACCGTAAAAGGTTCGTTCTTATGACCTCACCCAACGGTAAACGATGAGACCCCTAGAAGGAGTGGGTCCCTAACTTTTGAACAGAAAATGTAGAGGACTTGACCGTCCGTCCAAGAAATGGGTGACGCGGTAGACCTTTCCCCAGAACCTATAGTAGATTAGGGTAGGTCCTGTAAAACTGTCTCTCTGATCTGTATCTACGGGTCCTCCTATTTAATTCATAACTTCTGTTACGGGTTCCCGTATTGTCCTGTCTAGGTCGGGACCTAACACTCAGGGGACGGGTGGATCCTGCGGCCGAGGATGTCCGTCTTCAAACGTCCGTTCACAGGTGTCGAGGACGGGATGGTTGGGTAGTAGCTGAGAAGTGAGTAAATTAGACACTAATAAGAAAGGAGAAACGGAGTCTAAGGGTCCGGGTGGGAGCGGGAAGTTTTACGGGGAGGAGTTACATCTTGGGTCAAATGGACGAATGTAAGGTCGAGAGAAAAGGAGGAAACCAAAACTCCCAGGGACGGACGAAACCGACCCTTCAACGACGAAGGAGGGGACTTGGACATCCGTCTCGGGAGCGAGTGTCCGTTCCCTTCACTCTGTAAGTTTGTGTCACGACGCAGACCCCAAACTCTAATCCAAATCACTCCTTCGGATGAACACTCGAGTACGAGTTCCATGAAAGTCCTCACCTGACAAAGCAAGAGTCGTAGAGCACGAAAATTTCGGTGTCTTAGGGCACAAGTCCGGCCGGAAACCTAGGTACAGAACTCGATTAGAACACTGGGCACTAACTGGACCTCTCGTAGGAACAGGTCCCCAACCAGGGGTGTGGTCCTTGATGGTGGGTAAGTTGAAGTCTTTTACGACCGAGAATCTTTGAACAAGTGTACCTCGATTTTTAGAAAGGGAGTCTCCGAAGGTAGCCCCTCAACTGTTACAACTGAGAATGAACTCGGGACCCGAGAACCTTTTGACAGAGAAGAGGGGAAACACTATAAGGGAAAAGAGAGAAATAAGTTGGTTCTAAACAAACAAATAAAAAAGTAACCTCATATGAACGAAATGTTATAGTCCAATCACAGACGACATGTTGGTGTACTCAGTCGATATGTATATGGCTATGCATATGCATATGTCGACTATACACATAGTCGATATGCAATTATAGGGGACGTAGGGGGGTAGGGTGGGGAGATCCGTAGTGTCTCGTGGTCCTATTCGAAGGACACGAAACGTCGGTGAGGGTGATCGAGAGACAAAGTGTGTACCATCACATGTATGCAGTCGCGCTGAGAGCGTCAAGGAGGGTGGGAAGGGAAGGGACGGGACACTACAGGTAGGCGGTACAGACACAGAGATAAGGGCGGGCCCTTTATCCAAGTAAACATGGTGAAACGATCTAAGGTGAAAGCATATGCCATAAACAAAAAGAGAAAGACTGAATGAAGTGAAACACACTGTCTGAGATCCAGGTTAGGGTAGGTGTCTTTTGACTTTTTGTCTGTTGACAGAATACTGGGTCGTTGGGGCAATGACCAGTATATGGGACTCTTTGGGCATTAAGTTTTGTTGTGCGCATGGGGCCACAAGTGACGTCGCGACAAATGTTGTCGGTCCTGGACCCCTGTCAGGTCTCCGCGGAAAGGACCTGTAGGAAATGGACTTTATCTGGGAGGGGAGATGGCGGTCTGGGGGCCGAGTAGTGAGGTAAATGAAGTTGGTGTCTTTACTAGTCAAAGATCTAAAAAGATTGAACAAATATAACATACAAACGTAAGATCTAATCTTGGAAGTGTTCCCATCCCCGGAGCAGGTAGAGTGAGTCTTTGGGGTCTCTGGGGTCTACCAAGAACTGCACCACTCCACTCGTCACTTATAAAGGGACTTCGTTATTCAGTACACTAAATTCGAGTATAATCTAAACTCCCTGTTACGGGGGTACGCCATAGGATTTTAAAAAAAGTGGTCGTGTCGATCAAGTAAATAGAAATAAAAGAACAACTGACTCAGTCTCTACAGGGTGGAAGAAGATTAGGTACATACTGAAACTACTTCCCCCAGTTAAACCTTCCGTTTTACTTTAGGTAAGGGAATTACCAGATTAAAAAAACTTACCCACTCTTATATACTCAAGACTTTATTCAGTCTGTCTCTCATATACCCACATATACAAGTATATAATATAAGACAAGTACTCACTTCGAAGATAACATACTATCCACGACACAATCCGTGACCCTACACATTTTATACATAAAGATATATCAATATATATATATTAATACGTATATCACTCTATATCTGTATCTATTTTTAGAGATAATTTATATTTGTTTATGTCTACGAGAGAGTTCTGGGTTGACGAGTACTCTTATTTTTTTTCCCCCCCCTAGTCTTAGAGTTGGTTCGATTTGTTCGATTGTCCTAAACCTTGTTCTTCCTTTCTACACGGTTTACACAAGACTAAATTAGAGTCAACGATTAGGGAGTCAGGGTGCAGTATCCCAAGGAAGTTCGTTACCCACTCTACGGACGTATTCGGAGAATGGTGTCTCAGACCGTCTCTTATGTACAAGTCACTTTCGGTCGACAAAGATTCCTACCAAAGATGAGTAACGTTTTACCGGAACGACAACACTGACGACCCACTTTCCCGAACCGGAGACCTCCAGCGTCTTCAGGATACCTCCGGGGACCCATCCCCCTGTCGAAGGGAGGTACTGAAGGTTCCGGACGTGACGTCAGGTAGGTCGTTGGTCGGTACGTACCCCCCAGGTTGAAGAAAGAAAAAGGGAAAGAGAGAGACAGGGGGAGGGAGAGAGGGAGGAAGGAAGGAAAGAGAGAAAAAAGGAAGGAAGGGAGAAAGGAAGGAAAGAAATAAGTATTATCAGTTTGATCATCTCCGTTGCCAAAGAGTGGGTACGAAACTAAACGCAAAGGGATTACCACTATAACAGCTCGTCGGTTGGTAACGGGACAGACCTATGTTTGGGACTTAGAAGTAAAGTAGGAGTTGAAGTAAAACGGGACACATACGGAGTAAAGGACAATGAAGTTTAACTAGAGGGTTAAAGTAAACAAGAATCGTAGGGGGACACTGACAGGAAATAACTACGAGAACCTGTGCCATTTTAGGTACTAGAGATGGACGGGTGTTCAGATAAACTCGAGTGGTAAGACCGGCAACACTGGACTGGGTAAGGTGCTATGGGGTGGAGATAGTCTTGTTTCCATCTATTTTCCAAATCCTCGTTTCCTGTCTCGACTCTTCCTTTCTTCGTCCAGTGACGGGTCTCGGAGTCTCTGTTAAAGTCTCAATTCCCCGTTTTGACTATACCTGTCAAACAAAGTCGGAGTCCGGAGGAAGTCTATAAAGAGTAATTTACACTTTTCTTTTAATGACTTCTTTCTTTACGTTGGTTCATCTAGTGTCCAATCACAAAGAGTCTGGACCAACTCCTACTCTTAACAACTGTCGTGAAAATTTTTGGGACTAAGGATATGGAGTGGAGTCTCCGATACTAAATTTACTAGACTTTACTCTCATTGTCTACTTGTGAACTTTTTGAAGGGGGAGAGAGACGAGGGGCACTACAGGTACTCGTCACCTCTAATTCTTCGTGATCTGATTCCCCTTGGTCCTGATGTCAAGAAGGGACTGACACCAGTCGTTTCCTGTCCTGTGGACCCACTCGTCTTGAATGAATTCATTCTGTCGATGTCAAACTCTTCTCTGAAGGGAGTCGGAGTGTCTTTTTATGTTCCCTTTTATAAGTCGAGTCTTTTCGGTAATCAATCCCTGAAAGAACCACCATTTTCTTACTTTTCCGACCGAATTTTGAGTTGTAAGTTTTTTGATTCTAGTACTGTAGACCAGGGTAGGGAAGTATCGTTAATTTACCCCTTTGTTGCTTTCTAAAATAAAAGAACCCGAGGTTTTAGGTGACGTTGGTGTTTTAATTTTCTACTTCGGTGTTTTAATTTTCTACGACTGAGGAACCTTCTTTTCGATACTGTTTGAACCTATCGTATAATTTTTCGTCTCTGTAATGAAACGGTCGTTTCTAGAGATATCAGTTTCGATACCAAAAAGGCCATCAGTACATACCTACACTCTCAACCTAGTACTTCTTCGGACTCATGGTTTCTTGATTAAGAAAGGTTGACACCACAACCTCTTCTGGGAACTCTCAGGGAACCTGTCGTTCCTCTAGTTTGGTCAGTTAGGATTTTCTTTAGTCAGGACTCACAAGTAACCTTCCTGACTACAACTTCGACTTCGAGGTCATGAAACCGGTAGACTACACTTCTCGACTGAGTGACCCTTTCTGGGACTACGACCCTTCCTAACTCCCGTCCTTTTCCCTCACAGTCTCCTACTCTACCAACCTACCGTAGTGACTGAGTTACCTGTCCTCAAACTCGTTTGAGACCCTTTACCACTTCTCGTCCCTTCGGACCACAGGACGTCAGGTACCCCAACGTTTCTCGACCTGTACGGAATCACTGTCTTGTCGTTGTTGACCGTCAGATCTCCAATTCTGAGACGAAAGGTTACGTCCCCGACGTTCAAAATAGGGACTTGTCCTTCGATTGTAGGGTGTATGGTGAGTCGGTTTTTGGGTTTTGTATTTTTTTATCTTTGTTATAACAATGTTTGAGTTATTTCTGAAATTTTTTACCAGGTGCTACTTTTCTTTTAGTAAATTTTTTAATCAATGTTATCTTGTAGTACAGGTAGAATCGGTAAAAAAGGGCCTTACAAAAGAGAAATCGCATATCGGGTCCTTTTAGTGTAGTCATAGATTGCCACATAAGCATTCGAAATTTTTTATTTGGTAAATGTGTCAAGGTAACGATACGGAACGAGTCGTGTTCCAACCTTTTTGCCGGGTACAAATATGTCGAAAAGTATGGGTAATTAGTCTTTTTCCAAGTTCCGAAGCGTTCCTGGACGGACTCCATGCGACCTCGCACGAACATGGTCGAGGCCTCTAGACTAACAATCATGAAGAGTTTAGATACAGGTCAGTGTGACGTAACACCCTCATAAATATTATACTTTTGACCATTTACGACGTTCAGTTCTAAAAGGAAAACTTGAAGACTAAGAATAAGCGTCGTGTGGAGACCTGGACTATGTTTTCAAACAACGAGTGAGAAACTATTTGAGTACGGTTCATAAGGGGACGTAGAAAACGAAAGTTACTTTACTTTACGATGACGACTGACACGTTTCCGCACCACCCCTCAGGCACGTGGTCCCGTAACTTGGACCCCGGTAGGGTCTCAGACTTGGACCACCCTACTTGTCGTCTAGGCAGGCAAATCAGTACGTCGAGTAGAGGCAAGGTGAAAATAGGTGTCACCAACTAGAAGTAACCGAAACGTACAAAATAGGAAATCCCTTGAATGCAACCAATCTTAAGATATAGTGAATTATTAATCTGTCAAGATAGCTGTCATTAAGATCTACGAGAAAATTCAGAACGTTTAATTTTTTGTATCTGGCACTGTGTCCTTCGTAGACTTTTCTTTCGCACTTTCCTACAAGAAGGTAGTTTGATGGCTTTCACTTTAAGGAAAGAGTAATCATTTCTGATACGTTAAAAACAATGATTCAATTACATATCCGATACATGACTGGTACATATGTATATAAATATACACATATATATGTGTGTGTGTATACACATACACATATAAAATTTAAAACGGACCAAGAAAATTGCAAAATATAAAAAATAACTTCATATCAACTAAATGTTACATTTTGTAACATTGTGTATTTAACATATAAATATTTCTGATTGCAAAAACGAACTTCATCACAGGACCTTTTAAATCTCTGTTTCGGTTTCAGTAGAGTCAAGTCTAGTATACACACAGTCAGCACAGACTGAGAAACGTTGGGGTACTTGACATAGGATAGTCCGAGGAGACAGGTACCCCTAAGAGGTCCGTTCTCAGGACCTCACCATACAGTAACGGAAGAGGTCCCCTAGAAGGGTTGGGTCCCTAACTTGGGCCCAGAGGACGTAACGTCCGTCTAAGAAATGACAAACTCGGTGGTCCTTTTCAAGTATAGTATTTTAAGAATTTATAGAACAACAGTCTCCAGTTAAGGATAGGATAGGGTCCTGACCATCAGAACGAAGAATAACTAGATTTAGTAAAATTACATCTTTCTGTCCAGGGAAGACAATGGTCAACCACTCGTGAGGAGTGGGAGCCGGTGTCGTAAATTAGAAGTAGACTGTACCATATACATCAATCCAAGTAATACGAGACTTCCCGATCTCTACGACTTAATAATAGATAACGGAGTGTGGTAGTCGGGTGGATCAATAGAGATAAAAGAACCGAATAATAAACAATTATAAACAGTAGCAAGTCATGTATACCATGACGACCACTGCCCTTTACCCCGTCAATAAGTGGAGTTCTACCTTACATTAATTTCTAAAGATCTAACAAAAGATTTACAGATTAGATGCGGTACACCCCAAAAACTTTACTACCAATGAAGGTTCTTTTCAACTCTGTCTTCGGACTTAATCGTAGGTGAAGTGTACCAACGGTCTTTACGGATAAAAACCAGATCCCAGTTACTCGCGTTATGTAAATACTTGTCTCATCTTTGAAGGGTCATGTGCTCCGTCGTAGAGAGAAGCCCCACTAGGACAGATATACGGTGGCGTCACATTTCCTCTACACACGTTTGGGAACTCCAATTTTTGCAGGAGGTCACTAAGGGTGTCAAATGGTCATCCCCGCGGTTTTTCGGTCAGTAGGTCGATGTTTCAGTTCACACTTTTCAAAGGTCCGTTCTCATGACCTCACCCAGCAGTAAGGGAAGAGGTCCCCTAGAAGGGCTGGGTCTCCAACTCGGACCCAGAAGACGTGACATCCGTCTAAGAAATGACAGACTCGGTGGTCCCTTCAGGGCGTTTCGGTTCTCCGTTTGTGTAACTGCCTGCATAAAGTGTATCTTAAACGGTTCATTAAGACGTTTACTGGGTCTTTTACTGAGAGAATTGCGGTTTGTCACTGTTGGAGTAAAAGGGTCTTAGTTGACAAGAGAAGAGGGTACAAGAAAAAAAAGGGAAGTCTCGGGTTCGTGTACTTCAGAAGTACGGAAAGACCGTACAAATGTCTTAAAGGTTTGTAAACAGACAAATTTACAGATCTAGGAAAATTCCTCGTCTTCTTTCTCAATGATTAATCCATACGACTTCCTTCTAAGTCAAGTAATGTTGACTAGACCCTCGACATACGCGGTAAGGTCGATACCTCTTAGTTAGGAAGAGTGCCTTGATTACTTGGGATCGAAGACGTAATTTAACGACGGACAGTAAATTTTAATATGTGCCTCCATATGTATGGACGTACACCCCACTCAATAAACATACAGTTATCATGTATATGGGTCGAAAAGATTTTTCCATAAATAAACGAGGTTATATGGGTCAAAAAGATGTTTTCTTAAATAAACGAGGTCTGAAATTGTAGACATGAATTTTTTTTTTTTTCCAAAATAGTCTCGAGCTTAAATTTTGAGGAAGAAGTCAGTCGTGCACTCTCCTCGTACATTTAGAAACTCCTCTATGCACTACGTTTTTATTTACAAGTAATTTAGTATAGACGCAAAGACTAGGGTTCGAGTGTGGACGAAGGTTTATCACTCTCACCGAGGGGCGAGGGAGGGGTGGTTTCCCATAATTCCACACCCTAAGACAAAAGTAAAAGAGAGAAGTAGTCGTGACTATAGGTCAAAGGTAGTGTCGACAGTCCCGACGACTCGTCTCGGTGTACTGTCCTACGCATCTGAGCCGTTACCGAGTCTACCTTTGTTTGCGTAATTATTTTCTTCATCGACGTCAGAGACACCGACTCCTTCCACCTCAGACCTCACTTCCGATCGGTGGAGGCGTCCTTTTGAACCCACTCAGTCGTGTGACTACCCTTCGAGGATCAGGGTCCTACCCCCTCTAAATCCGTAGGGCTCGTCTCAACAAACAAAACAATTAAGCGAACAGTCAATCAAAGGTGAGGAGAGTGGTGAGGAATAGGAGTGGCATAAAAATTTTGTTCCAGACGTTTATAAGAGACAGCCCTTCTAGGGGACCTCTTCTTTTACCGTTGGGTGAGGTCATAAGAACGGACCTCTTAAGGTACCTGTCTCCTCGGACCAATCCATTGTCAGGTACCCCAGAGTTTTCTCGACCTGTACTGAATCACTCACTCGCGATTACGTGCGCGTCCTGTATATATCCCCCTTTACGACCAGTCACGAACGAGGTCCCAACATATATAATGTGTGTATATGTATCTCTCTATTTAAACATTCACCATTGATAGTAGTACGAGAAGGAGACACCTATATCAGTACACTAACCGGAGTCGTCTATACGTAGACGGGTTTAAAGGTCCGTTTATAAATAGGGTAATAAATGTTATAAAAACCTTACACCTCTGGATTTTTACTCTGACTTATCTTTATAAATTACATTACGGGGATTACTATTTCGGGTCTTTTTTTAAATCTCGTTGTTACTTTTCCAGTTAAAATTATCGTGGTCTTTAGAGTCCCAAAGTGTAAGTCGACCGTGTCTACAACTTCAGAAGTAGTGATAGTAAAAATTTAGAAACTCTGATCTCACTGTCCAACCACAGTTATATGACTCTTGTAAATACTTTATAATCCCAGACAGGATGGATTTTAAAACATTCTCCATTCAAACAGAAGGTCCCAGGGTCGGAGCCAAACCTTCTTTAAAAAGAAACGTGGGAACATTGTAGAAAACAGAAGTTCTAAATAAATAAATATAAAATGAAAACTTTTTGATTAGAATCTTTTCCTCGACTATTTAAGTGAGTACTATTCCACATTTTTGTTGACCTCTACCTGAGAGTCCCCAATACGGAATTCGGTTGTGATTTTGTTTAAGACTGTCACCTTAAAATTGGTTTTAGTACTTTTCTTGGTTTAAAATTTGAATTTTATAATCTTTCCCTGACTGTCGAAACGGGAGTCCGTATTTCTTATGGGTATATACTTTATGGAACCGATTCAAGAAATTAATATTTACTTACATTGGATTTTCAAACGGTACCAAATTTTAAAATATAGTTTTAAGGTACCAATCGATTTCGGTGAAATCTTTTTAGAGAAAAAGGTCACTCTACGGACACTGTACAAACAAGTCTAAGTACTGTCGTCATAAACATTATCGTTTTTTAGACGTTTGTTGTATTTACAGGTAGGTATCCGCGTACCATTTTACTAACGTTACATTTCTTTATGTAGATACGTTAGTAAAAAACCACAAATTTTTAAGACTATTTTATGTACATATTGTACGGTGTAAAATTGGTAAAAATCCATATGTCAAGTCACTATACGTTGGTAAAATTTAGGTTCAACTAGAGACACACGATCTTACTAATTATGGGAGGTTATATATACCAATTTACCTTTCTCATGTTGCGTCTCGTCATACACAACTTACTTAGATGAAACAAAAAAAAAAATAAATTTTATGTAAATTTTTATTTATGTCTCTTGTTCAAGGTGGGATTGAGGACTTTGACCGTCATGAAAAGAAAATTAAATAAAAAAATAACTTCCTATTAACGAAATGTCTTAAAACAACAAAAGACAGTTTGGAGTTGTACCTAGTCGGTATCCATGTGTATATAGGGGAGGGAAAACTTGGAGGGAGGGTAGAGGGAGGGGTGGGGTGGGAAGATCCAACTATGTCTCGGGGACAAACTCAAGGGACTCTGTATCTCGTTTAAAGGTGTCCGACAGAATAAAAAAATGTAGACCATCACTTTCAAAGGTACAATGAGAAANTATTTATGTCTCTTGTTCAAGATGGGATTGAGGACTTTGACCGTCAAGAAAAGAAAATTAAATAAAAAAATAACTTCCTATTAACGAAATGTCTTAAAACAACAAAAGACAGTTTGGAGTTGTGCCTAGTCGGTATCCATGTGTATATAGGGGAGGGAAAACTTGGAGGGAGGGTAGAGGGAGGGGTGGGGTGGGAAGATCCAACTATGTCTCGGGGACAAACTCAAGGGACTCTGTATCTCGTTTAAAGGTGTCCGACAGAATAAAAAAATGTAGACCATCACTTTCAAAGGTACAATGAGAAAGGTATATAAAGTGGGAGAGGACGGGAGAGGGGTACAGGTATTCAGACAAGAGATACAGCCAAAGAGGTAACAACGGGACATTTATTTAAGAAGTCATGGTAAAAAGATCTAAGACATATATACGTAATCTTATCCTATAAATAGAAAGAGAAAGACTGAATGAAGTGAGACATATTATTCAAGATCCAAGTAGGTGGAGTAATCTTGACTGAGTTTACACGAGGAAAAAGACCGACTCCTTATAAGGTAACACATAGACATGGTGTTGAAGAAATAGGTAAGTAGACAGCTACCTGTAGATCCGACGAAGGTACAAGATCGATACCATTTATCACGAAGTCACTTGTCACCCTGTGCACAGGAAAAGTTAAAACCAAAGGAACCTCATATACGGATCCTCACCCTAACGAACCAGTATACCGTCAAAATAAGAATCAAAAAGTTCCTTAGAGGTATGACAGAAGGTATCACCGACACAGTTTAATGTAAGGGTGGTTGTTACGTTCTCACAAGGGAAAAGAGGTGTGGAAGAGGTTGTAAATAACAAACATCTGAAAAACTACTACCGGTAAGACTGGTCACACTCCACTATAGAGTAACATCAAAACTAAACGTAAAGAGATTATCACTCGATGCAACTCTAGAAAAGTACGATCAGTAGACATACAGAAGAAACTTCTTTACAGATAAATCCATAAAAAGTGTGAAAAACTAACACAACGAACAAAAAGACGGTAACTCAACATACTCGACGAACATATAAAACCTTTAATTAGGAAACAGTCAACAAAGTAAACGATAATAAAAAGAGAGTAAGACTCCCAACAGGAAAGTGGAACGAATGTCAAAGGAAACGACACGTTTTCGAAAATTCAAATTAGTCCAGGGTGAACAAATGAAAACAAAAATAAAGACAATGAGATCCTCCATGCAGATCCTCCATGCAGTATCTCCTAGAACGAAACTAAATACAGTAGCTCACAAGACGGACACAAAAGGAGATTCTCAAAATATTAAACACCAGAATGTAAACCCAGAAATTAGGTAAAAGTCAAATAGAAACACACACCACAATCCTTCACAAGATTAAAGTAAGAAAATGTACATCGACAGGTCAAAAGGGTCGTGGTAAATGACTTCTCCGACAAAAACGGGGTAACATAGAAGAACGGAGGAAACAGTTTTTAAAACACGGGGTATCCACGTACCCGAATAAAGAACCGAAAGATAGAACAAGGTAACCAGATATAAAGACAAAAACACGGTCATGGTGTGACAGAACTACTGACATGGAAACATCATATTAGATTTCAGTCTTTCCAACTAAGGAGGTCAAGGTAAGAAGAAAGAGTTCTGACGAAACCGATAAGCCCCAGAAAACACAAATGCATACTTAACACTTTAAAAAACAAGATCAAGACACTTTTTACGGTAACCACTAAACTATCCCTAACATAACTTAGACATCTAACGTAAACCATCATATCAGTAAAAGTGTTATAACTAAGAAGAATGGGTCTTTGTACCTTATAGAGAGGTAGACAAATATAGTAGAAACTAAAGAAAGTAATCACAGAATAAAAGACTCATGTCAAGAAAACAGAGGAATCCATTCAAATAAAGATCTATAAATTAAGAAAAACAACGTTACCACTTACCCTAACTAAGGAATTAAAGAGAAAGACTGAAAAGTAACAATCATATATTTTTACGTTCACTAAAGACACATAACTAAAACATAGGACATTGAAACGATTTAAGTGACTAATCAAGATCATTAAAAGACTATGATAGATAGAAATCCCAAAAGATACATCTCATAGTACAGTAGACGTTTGTCACTCTCGAAATGATGAAGAAAAGACTAGATCTAAGGAAACTAAAGAAAAAGAAGAGACTAAGGACACCGATCCTGAAGGTCTTGATACAACTTATTAACACCCCTTTCACCTGTAGGAACAGAACAAGGACTAGAATCCCTCTTACGAAAGTCAAAAAGTGGTAATTCTTATTACAAACGACATCCGAATAGTATATACCGGAAATGATAGAACTTCATTCAAGGAAGATACGGGTAAAAATTTCTTAAAATTAGTTTTTACCCACGACTTAAAACAGTTTCCAAAAAAAGACGACATATTAGAGAAGTTTTTAAAAGAGTATGGGAAAGAAAAAGAGTCTGGGGATATTAAACTTACAACCACACAAACTATAACAGGGTCTCCAGAGACTCTGATAGGAGTCAATAAAAGTAAGAAAAATGAAATAAGACGAGAAGTCTTCAATAAAGGTGGTGAAATAGAAGGTCGAGTACCTAAAGTACGAAGACGAAGTCTATAAGACGATAACTAAGGAAGATCTCATAAAAATTGAAGTCATTAACACAACAAACATACACATAAGAAATTAAGAAGATCTAGAAACAATTAACTAAGAACATAAAAGAGGTAAAACAAAAATTCCAAAAACTAGTAGAAATGATAGTAATAAGACTTAAGAAAAGTCCATCAAACGGATAAAGGAGAAGTAAATAAACCTGAAGACACAAAGATCAAACGAGGAAGTAAACACATCATAAAGAGACGGAAAATTAATAAATAAATATAAAATTGAATAACATAAACTCCAGAGGAAAAAGGTCCGAAGTCCCAATTTAAGAAAGAAGGAAAACCAAAGACGAGAGAATTCCAAATAGGTCACCAAATACATTCGAAACATATCCCACTCTAAACACGACTCAAAACAAACAAACAAACAAACAAAAAGGAGACTACCCGTTCCGACTCACTCCACCATTAGGACGGACGACTACTAACCAAAACAAAACAAACAACAAATCTACCCCACAGGACGTGTCCCACGATGACCACTAACTCACTACGGTCCAGAACATAAGTTCACCAAAGGGAACACAATCAAGAGTGATAAACTGTGAGGAATCCCAATCAAGAGACCATCAGATCCCAGAACCTCAGTCACGAGGTGGAGGTTTCCGAGTCCCAAACTAGAGCTCAAAACGTGCCAAGATGTATATGAAAAGACGAACAGTCGATGAGGACAGATGAGAGTCGACCACAAGACGTACGTGAAGACACAGACTTCCACATAAGGACTACATAGACACCTCTCTCTACACGAGGTGTAGGTGGATGAGGAGGCGGTAGAACAAGGGAGGACTTTGACTGTTAAGAATTGTAACTAGTACAAAGGATGTTATTCACATATACAATTTTTTAAGGTCCATGTAGACTCCAGGAAATGAGGAATAGGGAACGTAGAAAGAGTGGAGAACTCTTAGCACTCAAATTAGATAAAAATATGGAAAAGTGTATAGATATTCATTGTACTTATATAATAATAATAAAACATACGGGAAATTTTAAACGAATTTACAATACTGGAGAAGACCTCTTCCGTCACCGTTGGGCGAGGTCATGAGAACGTATACTGGAGAAGTTGAACGAAAGAATAAATAGTGGGACTTCGAGCAGAAGAAGTAAGTCGTCAAAAACTCATTCTTACGGTCACACGAAAAACAAGTTGTTCTGTATACAATACAGAACAAAATACGAACCAAAATCTTCTGTCAAAGGACCATCGTGTAAATTCTGGGACAATTATCGTAAATGTAAAACGTTCTTTGTACCTCTAGTCACACACACAACCCCTCACCACCCCTCATCCTAAAAAGAAAGTAAAAGATAGGAGACTTCACAAACTTTAAAATAATACCAATAAAAAAATCACTTTTATTAAACAACTTTCTACATTTAAAAAAATTTTTTAATAAATAAATAACAACCGACGTGACCCAGAAGTAACGACACACACCCGAAAGAGATCAACTCCACTCACCTTCTATGAGAGACCAACACCACACGTCCTAAGAGTGACACCACCCGAGAAAAGAACACCTCGTGTCTAAGATCCGGGAGCCTGAAGTCATCAACGACGTTCACCCCGAGTCATCGAAATCGAGAGTCCGACATCTCGTGTCCAAGTCATCACCACCGTGTACCAAATCGACGATACTTCGTACACCTTAGAAGGACCTGGTCTCTAACTTGGGTACAGGGGACGTAACCGTTCATCTAAGAATTGGTGACCTGGTGGTCTTTTTAGATTTTCGACCTTTTAAAACTAGGATAAGTACACTGTTTCCTACACTTGCATAGTACCGTCGGATCTACCCAATTTACTAAAAAGGGGTGGGTGTGTGGTACAATGGTGCACTTTACCCCGACAGTTCCTATACCACATAATGTCACTTTCACCATCCTGAAAATATCTTTAATATCTAAGATCCTCTTTCCTCCGACTCTCTAATGTGTCTTCTCCGGTGAGTCGAGGGTCGAACAACTCAAACACTTTTCACTTCGTTTATACAGACGACCTTTACGTAACTTATCCTCGTCTCTTCCACTGACTTTCCCTGTGGGTTTGTCCATTTGTAGTGTTACCCTTTGGTATCTAACCTAAAGTAGATACTTTAGATAAATAAAGTAGATAAAGTAGACCAAGACAGTCATTGTTGGTGTATAACACTGGTTAAGCGAACTGAAAGAGTAACATCATAAAGAGGAGGTATCTCACTCTTCTATGTCTAAAGAAGTAAGTAAATTACATACAAATATCTTGGAGATCCACAGTCCGTCACATAATACATGATCTTTATATTTTTACTTGTTCTACTTTAAGAATCGGAGTAGGATATCCAACGGACTGTAAGATTCTCAGGTCGGTGGTTTCCAATTTTTATCTTACGGTTGGTAGTCTCCGGTCACTCAAGATCGACAAAGGGACCCTTCTGAACTACCACGGTTCAGTTTCCGGTCTACTGTCCACTCTCTTATCAATAAGGTTCCCAGAGTCGTCCTTTTTTTTTTGTTTGTCTTTTTTTACCCCGGTTTTGTCTTTTTTTAGGGGTGAAAAGAACCCTGAACCCCCTTGAGTCGAAGTCGACTCCTTGGTGTCTTAGTTACTCTTCTTAGTATCGGTCCGACTATCTCCCTTGGAACTTACATTTTCATAATCAGTGAGTCAACACAGATTGAGAAACACTGTATCTGACATCAGACGGTCCGAAGAGACAGGTACCCTAAGAGGTCCGTTCTTATGACCTCACCCATCGGTAAGGGAAGAGGTCTCCTTCTTTACCCTCCCTCCTACGTTATCACTCACTCAACTTCTCCTATAAACTAAGAAAACTCCTATAAAACTAAGAAAAGTGAAGTTAGTTCAATTTCCTCTTATACCCTAAATAAGATGTAGAATTATCAAATATCAAACTCTAAGGGAATTTATAAATTCACATACTTAAAATTTTACCGACTGGTGTTTTTGACATAGGTTTACCCAGTATCTCCTCTGTCTCAGTAAAACCCCCCCCCCCCCGCCTTAAAGGGAAAAGTATAATATTAACGGATAGATCACTGATGTCTCTATGACACTCAGTGTGTCTCCTCTAAGGATACACGACCCCCGACTCTTCACCGGACCCGTAACAGATCCCAAGACAGGTGGTCTTCACCTCGGTTTCAACATCTACTCTTTTGTTATTGTGGTGGTTTCGTGAAGGGTGGAACCCTAATTTGAAACTCCGGGTAGTAAATTCTTTGATTTAATCATAGAGTAGTTTACCCCAATTACTTCCAAAGGGACCACCAAGTCACCATTTCTCAGACGGACGGTTACCCAAGATCGGGACTAGACCCTTCTAGGGTGCACGGTACCCCATTGATTCGGGTACGTGGTGTTGATGACTCGGACCCGAGACCTCGGGACCTTGAAGGTGATGACTAGGGTGCACGACGTTGGTGACTTCGTGCACGTGTGACATCCCGGGTACGAAACGTCCTCCTCTGCGGTGTTTCCGTTACTCTTCGGACACGTAGTCTTGACCTCTCATCGGAGACGAACGACGTTGATCTTCTTTCCGACGTGTCGTTACTTCTGGGTCGCATCGGTTTTTATTTATTTATAAAAATTTTATTCCAATTGCTATGAATGAAATCTCTCGATGGTACTCTTTCTCATTTAAAATTCTACACCTGTGAACCATATTTGGAAATATCAAATGTTCGAAATGTTCGTACTCCGATAGTAATAAAAACAACCTCAAAACCTTCTGTATCCATCATATAAAGGTCCTTAATAAAGTAAGGGACCTGAATGTTCCACTCAGTTTTAGGATCAACCGAGAGAGAGTTCAGAGTAACCACCTGTCAGTGGAATAGAGGATGAGAGTAAGGATCCCTCACCTAATACACTGGATCTCTCCAAACTCCTGTAAATCCCTGAAGGGACCACCGAGTCTACCATTTCGTAGACAGATGTTACGCCCTCTGGACCCAAGCTAGGGACCCAGACCTTCTAAGGGACCTCTTCCTTTACCGTTGGGTGAGGCCATGCGACCGGATCTTTTAGGGTACCTGCCTCCTCTGACCACGTCCGATGACAGGTACCCCAGTGTTTCTCAGTCTGTTCTAACTCGTTGAAGGTTCTCCCCTTAATTCTACCCATAAATTGAGTCCTTTGTGTTTGTATGATCTTGGAAATTCAGGAATACCCCAAACTGAGTACTACCGTTTATTCCTTAACTTAATACTCAAGACTGAAAGAAGTTAACAAGAGTCAACAAGGATTAACACCGTTTATATAACAGTATTTTTAGATTTGAGATTTTTTCGACAAAAGTTTCTGAAGACTCTGTTATTACCGTTACTAGTTTAAACTGAACGTAGAAAAATTTTTAGAATTATAGGAATGTTAAAAACGATGTTTTCTATGTCCCGAGTTATCGATGTGTAAATCTCTCTCTATTCAGGTTTCTATTTTGTGAAAACGTTAACGTATAAGACAAAAGACATTTGTGTCTGTTCTTTTCGTTAAAGAATTACGTTAGGTTAGTTATAGGAAGTTTCTAAAAGGTCACAAGGTTACTACTTTACGAAAGACGTACGTATTGAATTTAAATTGTAAAGATCAGTAATAAATTTACTCTTTGTACTCATACAATTGTTAAATCTTTCTATAAATGTATTTTTCTTTAGTAAAGTTGAACTATTAATAGATCAGGTACTCTTTTAATACCCCGTGAGGAGACCCTTTATGTCTTCTCTTGTTTACCTTTCTTTTTCTTTATCTTATATTACCTTTAAACCTTTTGTTTTTCTCCTTTCGTACAGTAAACTTTTTCCTGTTCTACGGAACTAATTACGCTATGGAAAGTCGATCAAACACTCTCTCTTAAGACACGGAAAACCTGGGTCTATGGATAAACCCCCCTGTCAAACTCTTGATTTGTTAAGGGGGAACCCTAAGAACTTTGAAAACCACTAAACCCCTATTTCAGTTTCGGGATTCCAATAATTACGGTTACACATTGACTTTCACCCCCGACCCCCCGACGTGAGGAGTTTTTGGTAATTTCTCTGATCCAACCACCTTTCCCTTCAAACGAAATGAAACCCACGGTCGTTGACCCCACCCCTTCCCGTCTACGGACAGGTTTTCGACTGAGAAGTGGAAGGGGGGTGGGGGCGGGGTTGTTAGTCACCCGTTCTCGAAAATATCCGACTCCCTCCCCAGATGTACGTCTTTGTCGTGTTAGTCGAGACTGACAGTAGAACTTTAACCAGTAGTCACAGACTGGTCGATGTGGAACTAACAAAATCCATGTCAATTGGAAGTCAATGTCCCAGTCGAACAAAGGTAAAGAAACTCCGGTTAAGAGTCATAACCCGAAGGGACTATCGAGTCAACCATTTCTTAGACGGACGTTACGTCCTCTGGGACCAAACTAAGGACCCAGTCCTTCTAGGGGACCTCTTTCCTTTCCGATAGGTGAGGTCATAAGACCACGACTTCGCCGACACTCCTTTATGGGGGTGCAGGTTTCCGTCTCTTCGGGGTCGTTCTACCCTCCACGACCTCACCGCTCACTCATCACGATCTCTCTGAAACTCCTCTATGGGTCGTAGTTTCCCGTTTCCTCTTTGGGGTCGTTCTACCATCTTCCCCGTTTTAGTGTAAATCTTAGTTTGGGGTATGGGAGGTCTCTGTGAGTCTCCCGAGTCTGTTTGGAACACTTGACACAAACTCACAGACGACACCTCCTTGTCCAGTCGTCACCGGACGGCGTCCCCGTCCCCGAGACCCACGTCGTCTGGACCCATACCGTATTCGGGAGAACCTCCTCCAGCGGTAATTGGGGTGGTATCGCGACGGTCTTACATGTGTCCTGACCCCTTTGTCTGAGAAACTCCCGTGTTTGTCTTTGAACACGCGTGATCCTGGGTCCTCTTTTCTCGTCACTGGGGTGTTCTCTGATGGGTCTGAACGGACACTCACGGGTCCTCAGAGGTCGTCCCTACACCCAGGTAGCACCTGACGACGTCCCAACCCTCGTGACTCACATCGTCGTGTACGTACCCTAGAAAACTTCCTCCAGTGACAATAGAAGTAATGGAGGTGGTACCAAACCGGGACCCATTTATTGTCCCTCCCTTGTGTCGGGGTGGGTAGTTGTCTTTTAACATAATCTCTAAATGACTAGACGGGTAGTCTTGTTCTGGGTCAGTCAGTCAGAGAGGGTAGTCCTTCGAAGGTATTCGGAGAGTTGGAAGAGGTAGTCTGTCATTGTCTCACTTTTAGTGTTAGTGTCTTTTGATTGGTTAGACTAGTGTACCCGGTGTCGGAATAGATTGAGTTACTTTGACACTCGGTACGACACATCCCGGTGGGTTCTGTCTGTCCAGTACCACCTTTCAAGACTGTTTTGCACCAGATGACCTCTTCCCTTACCGTTTGGTAAAGTCATAAGAACAGAACTCTTGGGGTACTTGTCATACTTTTCCGTTTTTCTATTATGTGGGGGGTCCAGCCATCCACGGGTTATACGATGACCTCTAGTCACCTCTTTATTGAGGTCTTTGTTACTTCTCTACCTCGGTTTCGTTGTTGTTGTGGGTCAACACCCACATTGACCATTACCTTCATTTCAGACTATGACATTTCTCGTCATAACGTGTCCTTGGACTTTACAATCCAGGTACTTAGTTCCGTTTAACCTTCACCAGTTTATCCTCTGCCGTTCTCACTTGTAGTTGTAAAATCCTTCACCATTTGATTTTACCTGACATTGCTCACTTAAATAGAGTTTACTGGTACTATAGATGATGACACCCGTTCTTAGGAAATCTTCTTTACCTCATCGATAAGTATCAGTTGTTCTCAGATTTTACGTCATGAACTTACGTAAAAGTTTTTGCTGTCTTACTAGAGATAAACAAAGGTTCCGTTTGGTAAGTTATAGTGTCATTAGGTTCAGATACGGGACTGGTCATTACGACTTCTTCGACTTCAACTTGTCAAGATACTTCTGGATGTTCTGGAAGATCTTGATTGTGGGGTTTTTATACAGGAAAAGTAAAATCCCCTGACCTTACGTTTTCATCTTTCCGTTCTTTATGGACCTCATTGTACGTTTAAACCGGAACCTCATGTCTTACTTCGTCCCGTTTTCGATTATCTCAAATCGGTTCTCTTGAGTGACCAGTATCGTTTGTAGGAGAAGGTTGTTGTGTTCTCTTCTGAGATGCGTACTTATAGTAGTCTACCACTTATGGCTTTAGTCTAACTAACATAAGAAACGTCGGTTTCTACCTCTTCGAGATATGTCAGTCGTTTTTGTTCTGGTCCTCGACTGACACCGAGTCTAGTACTTGAGGAATACGGTTTAAGTCTGAATTTATCTTATTTCATCCCTTTTGGTGATCTGGTAAGTCCATACTGGATTTAGTTTAGGGAATACTAACATGTCACCTTCCCTCTTTATCTAAGTTACCTAATCTAGACTATCTGTCTCACGGACTTCTAGATACCTGTCTCCAAGCACTGTGACATGTCCTCCGTCCCTAGTCCTGGTAGGGGTTCTTTTGTTTTACGTTTTTCCGTTTTACTAGCAGACTCTTCCGGAATGTTTCTCGACTCTTTTCTTCTCTTCGTTTTCCGTTTCCTCTTTTCCTTTCTATGTGGGCGAACTTACGTCTCAAGGTTTCTTATCGTTTCTCTCTATTCTTTCGGAAGGAGTCACTAGTCACGTTTCTTTATCTCCTTTTGTCATCTTACCCTTTCTGATCGATAGAGAAGTTCTTTTAATCTCTATGGTTCCCTTGTAAAGCACGTTTCTACCCGTGTTATTTCCTGTCTTTACCATATCTGGATTGTCTTCGTCTTCTATAATTTTTCTCCACCGTTCTTATGTGTCTTCTTGACATGTTTTTTCTAGAAGCAATAGGTCTATTGGTGTTACCACACTAGTGAGTGGATCCCGGTCTGTAGGACCTTACGTTTCAATTCACCGGGAATCCTTCGTTATGATGTTTGGTTCGTTCACCTCTACTACCTTAAGACCAATTCGATAAAGTTTAGGATTTTCTACTACGACACTTTCACGACATGAGTTTTACGGTTGTTTAAACCTTGTGAGTCGTCATCGGTGTCCTGACCTTATCCAGTCAAAAGTAAGGTTAGGGTTTCTTTCCGTTATGGTTTCTTACGAGTAAGATGGCGTGTCAACGTGAGTAGAGTGTGGGATCATTTCATTACGAGTTTTAGGAGGTTCGGTCCGAAGTTCCATATGAACTTGATAGACCTAAATCTTTTCCGTCTCCTTGGTCTCTAGTTTAATGGTTGTAGACGACCTAGTATCTTTTTCGTTCTCTCAAGGTCTCTTTGTACTTAAAGACGAATTACTGATACGGGTGTGGAAACTGACACACCTAGTCTTGTTTAACACCTTTTAAGACTTTCTCTACCCTTATGGTCTGGTGTAATGGACGGAGAACTCTTTAGACATACGTCCAGTCCTTCGTTGTCAATCTTGACCTGTACCTTGTCTGACCAAGGTTTAGCCCTTTCCTCATGCAGTTCCGACATATAACAGTGGAACGAATAAATTGAATATACGTCTCATGCAGTACTCTTTGCGACCTCATCTACTTCATGTTCGACCTCAGGTCTAACGGTCCTCTTTATAGTTATTGGGGTCTATACGTCTACTGTGGTGGGATACCTTCTTTCACTTCTTCTTGATTTCTCGGAGAACTACTTTCACTTTCTCCTCTCACCTTTTTCAACCGGGTTTGGAGTTGTAAGTCTTTTGATTCTAGTACCCTAGGTCTGGGTATTGAAATACCGTTTATCTACCCATTTGTCACCTTTGTCACTCTCTGAAATAAAACCCCCCGAGGTTTTAGTGACGTCTACCACTGACGTCGGTACTTTAATTTTCTACGAACGAGAAACTTTCTTTTCGATACTGGTTGTATATGTCGTATAATTTCCTGTCTTTGTAATGAAACGGTTGTTTCAAGAGGTCAGTTTCGATACCAAAAAGGTCACCAGTACATACCTACACTCTCGACCTGATATTTCTTTCGACTCGTGACTTCTTAACTACGAAAACTTGTCACCCACAATCTCTTCTGAGAACTCTCAGGGAACCTGACGTACCTCTAGGATGGTCAGGTAGGATTTCCTTTAGTCAGGACTGATAAGTAACCTTCCTGACTATGACTTCGACTCAGAGGTTATGAAACCGGTGCACTACACTTCTTGACTGAGTGATCTTTTCTGAGACTACGACCCTTTCTACCTTCCACCCTCCTCTTCCTCTACCGTCTTCCACTATACAAACCTACCGTAGTTACTGAGCTACCTGTACTCAAACTGGTTCTAACCACTACCTGTCCCTTCAACCACTACCTGTCCCTTCGCATCACACGACGTTAAGTACCCCAGTGTTTCTCAACCTGTGCTGACTCACTGACTTGACTTGAAGGGTCCACAGTATTGAGCCGAGACCCCGGAGTCAATGTCCGTGTACGAACATTGAAACCCCTGTCGGAACAGGGGGGAGGTAGTACGATATTGACACACTGGAGACACACTGGAGAGACAGAGAGTAAATCGCTGTTTAACCAATCACGTACAGTAGTTCGGGTCACCGGTTCGTTTGTGAGTAAGTCCTTTGTTCGTCGGTCAAAAGGAAAATTTTTATTCTGACGTCCAGAATTTTCAGTAACAGATCCGACCTCTTAGTAATCACTGAACACAACATTTTTCTGTCCCACGGTCTCCCCAGGGGGGTCACATATGTCACTCCGTCATGTAATAGACACCTCTTAAATTTTTGTTATCATTTGACTTACACTTCTTAGACTTTTTCTTCCTATATACATACACATATTTACTTAGTGAATCGAGATGGGGACTTTGATTGTGTTACGACATTTAGTTGACATGAGGTTATATTTTGTTTTTAATTTAAAATTTTTAAATTTTTTGTCATTATTTGATAGTCATCGTCACGAAAACTGGTAGTGGTATATAGTGGTTAAGAGTTGTTGTAATCACTGTTTTATAAAGAGACACATTCATAGAAAACAACCAGATTCAAGATTTGTTAAGAAACACAAACACACGAAGTTTACTTATATAAAAATAACGGAAAAAAAAAAAAGTAGAGACCGTATGCTCTAGAGTCAAGGGGTTGGTTCCTAACTTGGGTACGGGAGACATCCCCTTCGTATCAGAAAAAAAGTGAGGTGAATAAACATAAAAATAGGTAGACAAGTTTTTTATTAACTTGTTGAGGACACACGATTCGTGGTTCCTAAGTGCTTATTCACTTCTAATAGGAATACGTGTTTCTAGAATGATGCCTTGTAGAGCAGAATTTATAAATGAATAGACGACTCTATGTACTGACTACTGTGCATGTCCTACGTAAGGGTACCGACTAAATGTTAATGTTCGACGGTCGATAGTAATAAAGGAAGGAGTGTTATGTTCTCAAATGTACTCTTACATTCGCTGACTTTTACAATAACATTTCCAATTAGAACTTGGGTATGACTAAGCAGATAAGTTTTTATAGTCATAGTATTAATGTTAGTCATCGTTATAAGAAGTGTGTATGGAGTCTTTACTAATACTGTATCTTCTCGACTATTATCTAGATTTATTATATTAGATTTGTTTTCTGTCGACATCTGTTTTCCGATATTGAATATGAAGAATAAGTCTCACATGAATTTTTTTAAAAAAACCTCATATAAACTAAATGTAATACAATAAAAGTCCAAATGTCATTTCACTAAGTCAATATGTATATTCATATAGGTGAGAAAAATCTAAGAAAGGGGTATATCCGGTACTGTCTCGTGACTCATCTCAAGGGACACGGTTTGTCATCCAGGAAGTCAAGTCAAGTCAAGTCAGCGAGTCAGCACAGGCTGAGAAACGCTGGGGCACCTAGCGTCGTGCGGTCCGGAGGGACAGGTAGTGGTTGAGGACCTCAAGTGAGTCTGAGTGCAGGTAGTTTAGTCACTACGGTAGGTCGGTAGAGTAGGAGCCAACAGGGGAAGAGGAGGACGGGGGTTAGGGAGGGTCGTAGTCTCAGAAAAGGTTACTCGGTTGAGAAGCGTACTCCACCTGTTTCATGACCTCGAAGTCGAAATCGTAGTAAGGAAGGTTTCTTTAGGGTCCCGACTAGAGGAAGTCTTACCTGACCAACCTAGAGGAACGTCAGGTTCCCTAAGAGTTTTCAGAAGAGGTTGTGGTGTCAAGTTTTCGTAGTTAAGAAGCCGTGAGCCGAAAGAAGTATCAGGTCGAGAGTGTAGGTATGTACTGGTGTCCTTTTTGGTATCGGAACTGATCTGCCTGGAATCAGCCGTTTCGTTACAGAGACGAAAACGTATACGATAGATCCAACCAGTATTGAAAGGAATAATCAATAGATAAAATATATATGATCCCATATCTACAGTTAGGGCTTGAAGGTTAAATAGGGAGGAGGAGAAATGGGAGTCATTTGGCATTCAAACAAAAGATGTGGATATTGAGATAAAGACAAAACATCTATTCAAGTAAACATGGGGAGAAAATCTAAGGTGTATATTAACTATAGTATACATAAACAAAAAGAAACAGACTGAACGATGTGAGTCATTCTGTAGAGATCCAGATAGGTACACCGACGTTTACCGTAATAAAGTAAGAAAAAATACCGACTCATTATAAGGTAAGATATCTATATGATGTGGAAGAAATGGGTAAGGAGACAACTACCTACCAATCTAACAAAGGTACAGAACCAAGTCACTGTATAAAATAGAAAACCCCGAAGTTTTAATGAAGTCTGCCACTGACGTCGGTACTTTAATTTTCTGTAAACGAGGAACCTTCCTTATAATGTTGTTTGGATCTGTCGTATAATTTTTCGTCTCAGTAGTGAAACGGTTGCTTCCAGGTATATCAATTTCGAGACTAAAAAAGTCATCAGTACACATCTACACTCTCAACCTGGTAATTCTTTTAACTCACGGTTTCTTAACTACGAAAGTTTAACACCACGACCTCTTCTGAAATCTTAGAGAACCTGTCGTTATTCTAGTTTGGTCAGTTAGGATTTCCTTTAGTCAGGACTCATAAGTAACCTTCCTGACTACGACTACGACTTCGAGGTCATAAAACCGGTGGACTACGTTTCTCGACTGAGTGACCTTTTCTGGGACTACGACCTTTCCTAACTCCCGTCTTCTTCACCCGTTGTCTCCTACTCTACCAACCTACCATAGTCACTGTTACCTTTACTCAAACTCCTTTGAGATCCTCTATCACTTCCTGTCCCTCAGGACCACACGACGTCAGACACCCTAGCGTTTCTCAGTCTGTACTGAATGACAGTCTTGTTGTTGTAGAACCGATAACATTTATTACGTTGTTACTCGAAACCTCCCATATATAGAAAAGGTTAATACCAAAAGAGGACTATTTACGAGTCTTCACCTTAACGACCTGGTATACTATTGTCAAAAATCAAAAACTTCCTTGCAGGTATGACAAAGGTATCACCGACATGGTTAAATGTAGGGGTGGTTGTCACATTGTCCCAAAGGGAAAAAGGTGTAGGAGAGGTCGTAAATAATAAACATCCGAAAAATTACTACCGGTAAGACTGGTCATACTCCACTACGGTATAATATTAAAAATAAACGTAAAAAGACTATTAATCACTACAACTCGTATAAAAGTACAGAAAAATCGGTGACATACAGAAGAAACCTATTTATACATCTAGAAGGTGAGTGAAAAACTAACCCAGCAAACAGAAACAAAAAAATAACTCGACGTACTCGAAAAACATATAAAACCTCTAATTAGAGAACAATCAACGAAATAAACGTTTATAAAAGAGGATAAGACTCCCAACAGAAAAGTAAAACAAATACCAAAGAAAGGGACACGTTTCCGAAAGTTAAATTAATTTTGAATTAATTTACGTACGGGAGTTTGAACACGGGAGACGGCACCTTCACGTCTAAGAATTGATCACCTGACGGTTTCTTCAGAGATAACAAATGGAGAATTATTTATAAATAAGACACACCTTCAATTAAACTTCTTGAGGGGTGATTAGTCGACCGAGAGTTGTGTGTCCTTATGATAATGAACGTAAGGAAGGTTCTCATTCAAGTTATAAAAAATTCCAAGTTAAACCAGTATTGGTGCTACCACGCGGTATAAGGAAGAAAGGTCGACTTAGGAAGAAAGTCACTAAGTTTCAATTTATTACCGTCAAACCCTAATTATATATGTGTGATGGTATATATTCCATTTATTAGTTGTTCCTAGATGACATTTTGTGTCCCTTGATATGAGTTATAAATATTATTTTAAACATTAAACATCATTATTATTGTCTTTTCTTAGACTTTTCTTCTATATCTACATATATATTGACTTAGTGAAAAGACATGTAGACTTTGATTATGTTGTAACATTTAGTTGATTTCAAGTTAAAATTTCTTCGCTTTTCTTCTTTCTTTAAAATTAAGAGATTAAAATTTCTTTGTTTATTACTATCGTATCGTCAACACTTCTCTTTCTTTGTCTCGATTTCTTGAAGTTACGACAATGAAATACGTCGGTGAATCTCAAAACAAACTTTACATATTCTCATCTCGACGTTTGACACTCCACACTATATAGACCAACCAAACACATTTAAAGTCAAACATGTCCATTATAAAATGAGATAAACTAACGATAGAAATTTCTCAACTTTATATCAGAAAAATTTAACGATTGATTCTTTACTTAGTTCTTTTATTTTGTAATTTAGTTACCATGACTACATCCTCTATCTACCCGAGGTCCAATGTATGTTTATATTTATTGACCAGAGGACAAACATAAAGTACCCCGTACTTCTTCGTCCGAAGTCCTACCTACGAATGTTGACAATCGTAAAAGACTCTGTTCTCTATCAACCCGAGGACAATTTCGTAAATGTTAGTCGGAGGGTAAACGGGAGACTTTACCTTCATTGTTATCTTCGTCCAATTTATCGGTCACATATAGAGAACATTTATGGAATGTCATTAGTAGTACCGTTGTCTTTCTTTCTTTCACTTCAGTGAGTCAGGACAGGTTGAGAAACGCTGGGGTACCTGACATCGGATGGTCCGAGGAGACAGGTACCCTAAAAGGTCCGTTATCAGGACCTCACCTAACGGTAAAGGAAGAGGTCCCCTAAAAGGGCTGGGTCCCTAGCTTGGACCCAGAGGGCACAACATCTGTCTACGAATTGACAGACTCGGTACAGAGAACATTTATGGAATGTCATTAGTAGTTCCGTTATCAATTCCATTATCAGAACCCTTCCTGTTTCTCCCCGTTTCGGGACAAACTCAATTCCAAATTCCCCCGAGGTGAGGGGGAAAAAAATCCTGTTCCCTCTGTGATGTGTACCCGTGTTTCCGAGGAACACCCAGTTTTCAGTTCCTCATTGAGGTCCGGTATCACTCAGAACGAGGAGGGTCTTCGGAAGTGAAACTCTAGGTAGAACCGACTCTCTACACACGGGTGGGTCCCCTCCCAGGGTCCCATCCAGTCCACATATTTTCTTTGGTCTATTAACCCGTCTACCTTCTTTTTCTGGGTCTTCTCGACTGGATATGTTCACCGAATTGACGGAGAAAGGACACGAGGAGAAGTACGCCCCGGGCGTGTTGGAAAGAGAGGTCCACACGTAGAAACGGAACGAAGACGGAATTGATCTGTTTGGTAAAGGGATACACGAGAAGGTGAAGAACGCGACACAGAGATTATTATTTGAGACATGGATGAAATATCAAAGACGGAGGTACTACTTACGTAAAAAGTGACCTCCGTTTCCAGGTCCTCTTTTATCGAAGGTCGGAGATCGGGAGTGACCAGGTCACCGGACCAAGAGTAGGTCCGATGGGTCCAAATTAAAGACCAGTCCCTTAATTTTAGAGTGAAGGACAGTGGCGAATGACGACGGAGCGACTCTAGTCATGGTGAATTATCTCCGTCTATAAAGTTTTCGTGTTACGAATCCTTAGTAAAGACCATGATGAGAGGTACAAAGTATGTGATTAGTCTGAACGTTTCACCAGTCTGTCTAGGTATAACTTCTACAATTTCAACTTTATTTTCTCAGTGAAAACCCAAGTAGACGACGAAGACCTTTTGAGTAATAACTTGGGTGTCTTCTCTACAACTTTGTCGACTTACCACTGTTTCGACTTTGATACCGTTTATGAATGTCACCACAGTCCGTAGTTAGTTTTTTGATGAGGGTTAGGACACACAGAATACATTTCGTGAGACTTGACAACGTCTCAAGAGAAGAAAACCTTCACAGTACCAAGAAGAACTTGAAACCTTTTACAAATAAGTAAGTAAGTCAAAGGGGGAGTGACGACCTTTTGTGAAGTCTCATACACAACTTGTCACTTTTCTGGAAGGGTCTGATTTACAGTGTGGGTAATACCTAGATATGTCAGTTTGGTTCAAACTTTTTAACTAAAGTTAGAAGTTACATGTTATGTTAGGTTTTCTTTTACGCCTGTATTCTCTTAATCGAATGTAAAGGAGAGACACCGTACGTTACAAAAAAAGACTCAATGGAAAAAAAGATTACACTTCATAATCTACTTCAATTAGTCTGGAGTTTTATAAACGTTTGTCGGGTTTAGTTGGGACTCATTGTATATCACTTTGTCGTTCAAAATTTTACTAACGAACTTCTAGTTGTAGGTCTTTAAGACCTCCGGCATTAATGTGGTGTAATGTAACTTTCCTTGTTTTCAGTTGGTTTTACAATAGTTTCACTTTTGTAGACTCGATCTCGTCTTCGTCTTTCTTTAGTACGGACTTAATGTTTTTAGTCGATAGTAACTCCGTTGACAGGAATCCGCGACCTTATATATATATAAAAAATTACCCATTTGTTCGGAGTAGTCTTAGAAGAAGGTAGGAAGTGACGAGATTGAGTCGTGGGGAAGGATATGCCCCATTCGACCATATCTTTGGAAATAGGGACGTACAGAGACATTTCATGAGGGTGTACACATTATGTAAAAACAGGACAATTAGACAGACAATTAAAAACAGGACAATTTAACGGTTAATTAAGTGTCCGGGGACTGGTATGTCAGGATTCCACCATCTCTTTTTCAAAAGGAAGGGTTATTCTATGTTCTTTTACTTACAAATGTATCTTTTTTTTAATTTTGAATTTCTTACGGTTCTCCTTGTCGTTCTCACGATCAGAATGTAGTGATCTTAATTTTTGTCGATCTTTTCCAGGTAGATCAGTTTCAATACCAAAAAGGTCATCATTACATGTCTACACTCTCAACCTGGTATTACTTCCAACTCACGGTCTCTTGACTACGAAAGTTTAATACCCCGACTTCTTCTGAGAAAACTCTCAGGGAACTTGTCGTTATTCTAGTTGACCAGTTAGGATTATCTTTAGTTGGGACTTATACGTAACCTTCCTGACTACGACTTCGACTTTGAGGTCATTAAACCGGTGGACCGTGTTTCTCGGTTGAGTGACCTTTTCTGGGATTACGACCTCTTTTGACTCCCGTCCTCCTCTTCCCAAACTGTCTCCTACTCTACCAACCTACCGTAGTGGCTGAGTTACCTGTACTTAGACTTGTTTGAGATCCTCTACCACTTCCTGTCCCTTCGGACCAAACGACGTCCGGTACCCCAGTGATTCCAACCTGTACTGACTCGTCGACTTGTGGTTGTTGTTTCCTGACTTGGCGGAGTAACAGACGGTTCTTGACCTCAAACCAAGATTTCACTCCCTAGTTAGTTTATCGGAGAGACCAGAAAAGTTTTCTTTCTTTTTAGACTTTCAAACATACTTTTTTCTATTTTTATATGCAACTTAAATGATTGACTTCTATAAAATTACCTTTCCAAAAACTACCTCTACAGACCCCTCATACATTAAAGGAGTCAAGACAGAGTGACGTCGTTTTTAAACTTCACTACCTACCTGGTCACGATGTCGAGCCTCAATGTCGAATTGAAATAAACCTTGCGTTTCCCTTTACGTAGGAACTCCGTACTCCCGCCCGACTGTGTTTTCTTCTCCTCTCCTCTCTCTCTCTCTGTCTCCCCGACTCAAAAACCGAGAAGAAAAATGTACTAAAAAGAGGAGTGGGACTCGAACGGGATACATTTGACCCCGGAGTGGACTCCAAGGTGAGACCAGGAACCTGGAAGGAAACAAGATAAAAGTACCCGAAAAAGAAAAGAAACAGAAAATCGGTGACGATAAAACCTGAGGAAAAAGGATAACATCGATGGATTGTCTCTGTAAACTTTCGACGGTCTTAACTCAGGTTTCTTTGTTACTGTACGAGTCATGACGCTAAAAACCTTAAATAAAACTTTACGTTTAAAATATTTAGAGACGGTTTGAATGGGAAACGAATTCTGAAAAGTGACAATAAACATATACATTACGTAGTACGCTTTTTTAGAAAACTTTAATTTTACTTATCTTTCATCAAAAAGTTGGCTGGTACTCCCTTTATCTACCTGTTTCCGTCGTTTGATACTTATACACTTCTTCTAGGTAAAACTTTTGTAATTCCGAACTTTTATCTTTAACATTATAATAAGTAATGACACGATCCGGTTATACTTCCGTATATAAAAAGAAAAAGAGTTCTTTACACAATTATATTAATTTTAGATAATTCGTTAATAGAAAATGGAAAAAGACTTTATAAAAATAAAATAAAATAGAAAGACCGTACTAACATCAATGTCTTTAATTGTTGTGTGAAAAGTGACAAACGTAAAGAAAAGACAGGTAATAATACATGAACAAAGTCGGGCACTATTAATGACTTTATTAAAGTACTACCTCCCATACTTCTATGAGAGTTTATGGAATCCCCTGGAGATCTACATGGTGACGAACTCGGGGGGGGAGTCAAAGGGGGGTGTTTGAACGGAGGGTGGGTCGGAGAGGAAGAGGGAGACCCGGAAGAGTAGAGTTAGTATCTCCTCTCCGACTCCAACTTTACGTCCGAAACACGGTAATTCCTGTTAGTCGTTTGGTGTTGGGGTGGAGGTTGTACGGTTTAGTAAGAAACTCGATCTTACAGTCCATGAATCATGGCAAATAAGAGTCTTAACGACAAGAAAATTAAAGCCTTTTGTCCTTTCTAAAACTAGTCGGGAGTGTGATGGTGTGTAAAATTTCGTTCATCCTCTAGTCAAGAACTTAGTCAAAGAAGATGACTTGAACTAACATGGTCTAACCGTAATAAATTATACTTATATATCATTAAAATCACATTACCCTATTAAAACTCTGAAAAGAATTATTAGAAAAAGAATTTAAGAGTGGAAATTCATAGACAGTGAATCTGAACAAGTCAAGTCAGCGAGTCAACACAGGCTGAGAAACGCTGAGGTACCTGGCGTCGTACGGTCCGGAGGGACAGGTAGTGGTTGATGATCTGGAATGAGTTGAGTACAGGTAGCTCAGTCACTACGGTAGGTTGGTAGAGTAGGTGGCAACAGGGGAAGAGGAAAGTGGAAGTTAGAAAGGGTTGTAGTCCCAGAAAAGATCACTCAGTCAAGAAGTGTAATCCACCGGTCTCATAACCTCAAAGTCGAAGTCGTAGTCAGGAAGGTTACTTATAAGTCCTCACTAGAGGAAATCCTACCTGACCAACCTAGAGGAACGTCAGGTTCCCTGAGAGTTCTCAGAAGAGGTTGTGGTGTCAAGTTTTCGTTGTCAAGAAGTCGTGAGTCGAAAGAAATATCAGGTTGAGAGTGTAGATATGTACTGGTGACCTTTTTGGTATCAAAACTGACGACGACGACGACGATTCAGTGAAGTCAGCACAGGCTAAGACACACTGAGGTCTCTACCGTCGGGTGGTCCGAGGGGCAGGGACCTTAAGAGGTCCGTTCTTGTGACCTCACCCAACGGTAAAGGAAGAGGTTACGTACTTTCACTTTCACTTCAGCGAGTCAACACAGACTGAGGATCGCTGGGGTACTTGACGTCGGATGGTCCGAGGAGGCAGGTACCCTAAAAGGTCCGTTCTCATGACCTCACCCCACGGTAACGGAAGAGGTATCATGACTGATCTGTCTGGAAACAACCGTTTCATTACAGACGAAAAATTATACGGTAGGTCCAACCAGTATCAAAAAGAAGGTTCCTCGTTCGCAGAAAATTAAAGTTCCGACGTCAGTAGTAGACGGCACTAAAACCTCGGGGGGTTTTATTTCAGAGAGTGACAAAGGGGTAGATACACGGTACTTCACTACCCTGGTCTACGGAACTAGAATCAAAAGACTTACAACTCAAAATTCGGTTGAAAAAGTGAGAGGAGAAAGTTAAAGTAGTTCTCCGAGAAATCAAGAAGAAGTCAAAGACGGTATTCCCACCACAGTAGACGTATAGACTCTAATAACTACAAAGAGGGTCGTTAGAACTAAGGTCAAACACGAAGTAGGTCGGGCCGTAAATTGTACTACGTGAGACGTGTATTTAATTTATTCGTCCCAACAGTACCAGGTCCGCGTCCAACCTTTTCTTAAAGGTCTGTACTCTGTCTTACTCTCCCTTTATTTCAAATAATCTCACCCTCTACGACAAGATTGTCGCCCGGTCGAGTTCCCTCTTGACTGCAACTTGTGTCCTGAAATCAGGGGATAATATGGGTCCCATGTTCCTCACCCTTTCTCCAGAACGTACAGTAAACGACTAACTTACTCCGTGTTTATGACCCACCCACCCACCTCTCTCGTTCCGTTTATGGAAGAGGGATATATATCCCATCCTCCCCTCTGTCCAATACGACAAGTCAAGTCAAGTCAAGTCAGCGAGTCAGTACATGCTGAGAAACGCTGGGGTACTTTACGTCGTGCGGTCCGGAGGGACAGGCAGTGGTTGAGGGCCTCAAGTGAGTCTGAGTGTAGGTACCTCAGTCACTACGGTAGGTCGGTGGAGTAGGAGACAGCAAGGGAAGAGGAGGACGGGGGTTAGGGAGGGTCGTAGTCTCAGAAAAGGTTACTCAGTTGAGAAACGTACTCCATCAGTTTCATGACCTCAAAGTCGAAATCGTAGTAAGGAAAGTTTCTTTAGGGTCCCGACTAGAGGAAGTCTTACCTGACCAACCTAGAGGAACGTCAGGTTCCCTGAGAGTTCTCAGAAGAGGTTGTGGTGTCAAGTTTTCGTAGTTAAGAAGCCGTGAGTCGAAAGAAGTGTCAGGTTGAGAGTGTAGGTATGTACTGGTGTCCTTTTTGGTATCGGAACTGATCTACCTTGAAACAACCGTTTCATTACAGAGACGAAAACTTATACGATAGATCCAACCAGTATTGAAAAGAAGGTTCTTCATTCGCAGAAAATTAAAGTACCGACGTTAGTGGTAGACGTCACTAAACCCTCGGGTCTTTTTATTTCAGACTGTGACAAAGGTGACAAAGGGGTAGATAAAGGGTACTTCACTACCCTGGTCTACGGTACTAGAAGTAAAAGACTTACAACTCGAAATTCGGTTGAAAAAGTGAGAGGAGAAAGTGAAAGTAGTTCTCCGAAAACTCAAGGAGAAGTGAAAGACGGTATTCCCACCACAGTAGACGTATAGACTCCAATAACTATAAAGAGGGTCGTTAGATATAAGGTCGAACAGAAAGAAGGTCAGGTCGCAAAGAGTACTACATGAGACGTATCTTCAATTTATTCGTCCCCTTGTTATATGTCGGAACTGCATGAGGAAAAAGATAAACCTTGGTCAGACAACAAGGTACAGGTCAAGATTGACAACGAAGGACTGGACGTATGTCTACACATATTCTCTGTCGAGGAGGAGAAATGGGAGTCANAAAAGGTGTCAAAGAACACTAGGTGTGTCAGTTTCCGAAACCGTATCAGTTCTTTCGTCTTTATCTACAAAAAGACCTTGAGAGAACGAAAAAGATGCTAGGTCGCCTACAACCGTTAAACTAGAGACCAAGGAGACAGAAAAGATTTTGGTCGAACTTGTAGACCTTCAAGTACCAAGTGTATAACAACTTCGGACCGAACCTCTAAAAACTCGTAATGAAATGATCACACACTCTACTCACTTTAACACACCATCAAACTCGTAAGAAACCGTAACGGAAAGAAACCTTAACCTTACTTTTGACTGGAAAAGGTCAGGACACCGGTGACGACTCAAAAGGTTTAAACGACCGTATAACTCACATCGTGAAAGTGTCGTAGTAGAAAGTCCTAAACTTTGTCGAGGTGACCTTAAGGTAGTGGAGATGATCGAAACAAGCATCGCTACGAAAGGTTCCGGGTGAACTGAAGTGTAAGGTCCTACAGACCGAGATCTACTCACTAGTGTGGTAGCACTAATAGACAGGACTTCTAGAAAAAACATGTCAAGAAGACACATGAGAACGGTGGTGAAGAATTATAGAAGACGAAGACAATCCAGGTATGGTAGAAACAGGAAATAGCTCGGGTAGAAACGTCCTTTATAAGGGAACCATAGAGATTAAAAGAACTTCTCTAGAGATCAGAAAGGGTAAGACAACAAAAGGAGATAAAAAAAACGTAACTAGCGACTTCTTCCGAAAGAATAGAGAAGAACGATAAGAAACCTTGAGACGTCAGTCTACGAATATAGAAAGGAAAAGAGGAAACGAAAAACGAAGAGAAGAAAAGTGTCGATAAACATTCCGGAGGGGTCTGTCGGTAAAACGAAAAAAAGTAAAGAAAAGGTACCCCTACCAGAACTAGAGACAGAGGACATACTACAGTGTTTGGAGTGACGTATCAAGTAGTCCGTGAGATAGATAGTCTAGATCAGGGAATTTAGATAAAGAGTGAAGGTGACATATTAGTATTCCCCAAACTAAATCCAGTATGGACTTACCAGATCACGAAAAGGAATGAAATAAGGTAAATTCAGACTTAAACCGTTATTCCTCAAGTACTAGACTCGGTGTCAGTCGAGGACCGGAACAAAAACAACTGACATATCTCGAAGAGGTAGAAACCGACATATCTTATATTAGTTAGACTAAAGCCACAACTGGTAGACCACTACAGGTACACATCTCAGAAGAGAACACAACAACCTTCTCCCACAAACGATACTGGTCACGTAAAAGAACCGTTTTGAAATAATCAGAAACGGGACGAAGTAAGACGTAAGGTTCCGGTTTAAACGGACAATGAGGTCCACAAAGAACTGAAGGATGAAAACGTAAGGTCAGGGGATATTACTTTTCCTGTAGAAAAAACCCACAATCAAGATCTTCCAGAACATCCAGAAGAATCTTGGTAAGTTGAAGTCGAAGAAGTCGTAATGACTAACCCCGTATCTGAACCTAATACCACTATTACTTACCAAACGGAACCTTTGCTTGTCTCTAGTAAGACAGCAAAAACTCTAACGTAGATTCATGACGTAAAGCCTGAGAAAACAACTGGTACTACCGATGAGGTAAAGAAGACTCCCTAAGGACGGGCGTCATCATCTATATTACCAGTAGATTCAATTTAAGTGGGTAAGGTTAGGTAAAATCAAGTGACTAAGGATCTTAAAGCTGCAAGTGGGAACGGTAGAGAACAAACTGGTGAAGGTTAAATGGAACTAAGTACCTGGACTGTAAGGTCCAAGGATACGTTATAACGAGAAATGTCGTAGTCTGAAACAAAGATAATGGTCAGTGTAGTTGTAGACCCATAACAAAAACGAAACCGGGGTAGGGAAGTAAGAAAGACCTCAATAAAGAGGTGACTAGAGATCATCGTATAACCCGTGGATGACTGGACCCCTCAAGGAGTAAGTCATAGGATAATAAAACGGAAAAGTATGACAAGTATGACAAGAGTTCCATTCTTATGACTTCACCAAACGGTAAGGGAAGAGGTCACCTGGTGTAAGACAGTCCTCCTGGACTTTAGGTAATTATGAATGTTGTACTCCCTCCCTTCCTACTATTCCCAGACTAAAAAGGTATAGACGTGAGGTTCTGGGAGGAGCCAAAATGGACGAGTAAACAGGAACCCAGTGGTGTTCCCACTGTTATATGTCGGAACTACATGAGGAAAGGGTTAGACCTTGGTCCGACAACAAGGTACAGGTCAAGATTGACAACGAAGAACTGGACTTATGTCTATAGAGTCCTCTGTCAAGTCCACCAGACCATAAGGGTAGAGAAAGTCTTAAAAGGTGTTTTATCTTGTCATTTTTGTAAATTTTATACACTAGTATGGGGAAATTGCGTGGCCTCTTTTTTAGTCTGTTTAAGTGAAGAAACGTCGACGACGTTATGACTGTCCTAGACAACCATTACCTATGAAACAAAAATAAGGGGTCGACTCTTTCTGTTTTTACCAAGACTTTGCGTGTCGGTCAATAAAACGTTTCTACACATGAATAATGTAATTCAAATAAAACTCTGATAGAATGTTTTTAGGAGAGACGTTAACAAGTCTCGACGAGAGTCCGTTCAGTAGAAGACCAAAGAATAAACGCAAACGAAGAGGTCCGACGTTCTTACTCTCAAACTCCCGTTTAATAGACACACCAAGGGAGGACCCCTCTTCAGTAGTCCCGTCCTAACTGCCTTGTACACGTCACTCCGACACAAGGAACCTCCTACTCGGTCTTCCGACCCGTTTGCCTTCGGCCGAAAACAAACAAAAAGAAGGACAATGGCCAACCGCTAAATCCCAGAACTCTAGTCACACATGAACTGGAAAGAGACACATTGTTTCGGCAAGTCCATGCCGGAAACCTCATTGTAACGTCTTTCCCTTTCTCTTTTTGTTTTAGTACTTCGAACACACAGAGAGTGAAACCTTCCCACCAAACATGAAACGAATCACTGAAGAGATGTTATATGTGACGTGTATTCCTGTTTCCAAAAACTTGGAGACAAGAGGTAAATGTCTCTTATAATCAAGACCAAGTGACTGTGTCTCCGTCCTTTCAACGATTCTACTTAAGTCAGTTGTATTAACTACCGAAGGACTCTTTTGAAAATTTTAGTATGTAGAAAATAGAAAATTGCTCTCCGATAGATCTAGACTAACAAAATTTTCAGGTTTTTACAAATGTCTGACTGTGAAGTTTCCTTTTTTCGAATTAGTATTACCGGTGTCATACCAGAGGTAGATATGTTATTCCAATAAATTAACCCAGTGTGATGGTCGTAATCCTTTAAAGGAAAAATAGTAAGAAATTTTACAGTTATGAAGTTATTTTATGTGACCCTGGACTTTATTTATAAAAGGGTTCATTAATTCAAACCGAAGGACAGGACATTCAGGGTCTGGCGAACCCAGCCCACGGATTTTTGGAAAAGCTTTACGGACATCACATACGGGTAACATTCTTTTTGTCGACACTTTGAGATCTGCGAGTGATCTTTCTCTTAAGGACACCTGCTCCTCGGACCACCCGACGACAGGTGTCCCAGCGTGTCTCAGCCCGTGCTGACTTCGTTGAATCGTACGTACGTACGCAACCTCTTCCTTTACCGTCGGGTGAGGTCATAAGAACGGACCTCTTAGGGTCCCTGCCCCCTCGGGCCACCCGACGGCAGATACCCCAGTGTGTCTTAACCCGTGCTGACTGCGCTGAATCGTCGTCGGCGTTTTTCTTTTATGACCACCACACTCAGAATGATTACATACCAATTACTTCAACTGACTCGGGCGCTGACCTAAAACAGAAGAGTTGTCTGAACGGTTAGGGTAAGAAGAGTTTTGTGTCCCGATCCTACTCGATTAATTAGGAGTACGCAAAAGATGAAACCGTTGATATAACTAGTTTTACACAGGAACAGGTACGTCCCGTTGAGGAAGGAACCTCGACTATTTCTTTGTGTGTCTCCTCTACCGATTACCGAGTGACCATTTCTTAGGTGGCCGTTTATGTCCTCCGCAGATCTCGCACCCTCGGCATTCGTGACTTCGTGTACGCGGGATCTCGGACACGAGGTGTTTTTCTCTTCGGTGACGTTACACTTCGGGAGCGGGGAGTTTCTTCTCATCGGGGACGAGCGACGTTGGTCTCTTTTCGACCGTGTTGTTGCTTCTGGGTCATGTCGGTGTTTTTTCGATTTATTGTTTATTAAATTTTTATTTTTTGATTTGTTTGTGTGTCTCCCTTTTTCAATAAAGAGAGACGATTTAATCCTGACGGTCCCCTGTCCAAGGGGACGGTGTTCGTTAGTCATCCTCTCTTGTTGGCACTCTCCTTCTGGGTTTCGGTCTACGCCTCTTTCTTACCGGGGTCACTGGAGGTCCAGACAGAGAATCGAGGCCAAGGACTTCGGGACGGCGGTCCAGACAGTAGATGGTGTCCTCGAGTAGGTCTGATGGACTCGTCAGTTAGTCGAGAGAGAAAAAAACAAAACGAATTTTTAGGAAACGAAGACCTGCAGGGACCGACAAGTCGCCGAGTCACCAAGTCACCCACGAAGGTACGTCTATCCGCGTCCAAGGTAGGGACCACCCGTTTGATACCAGGATGTACGACACGTTGGTTTTTCAAATTTTGTGTTTTTATCTTAGTAAACAAAAACGCTGCACGTTGGGGTTTCAGGTCTGAGTATGTACTCGGTAAAAATGTGCTAAGTAAAAACGGGACAAAAATTTTAAATCCAAAATTAAATGTATGTCCTTTTGAGTGAAAAAAAAAAACCTACACGTCAATAAAGTGAATTGAATCGAAACCGTGTACGGATCTCAGTACATTGTTGGTGACATTGTTTTGTGTCTTGTTAAGGTAGTCCGAGGTTTTACAGGAATTCGAGTAGGATATACCAGTGAGGGACATGGGTTCGGGCCGGGGATCCTTAGTCGTTAGACAAGACGTAAGGTTATTAAAACGGAAAAGGTCTTATAATATATTTACCTTCGTATCTTATACATCAGGAAACACAAACCAAAGGGAGTGAATCGTGTCCTCAACCGTTTGAACAAGACATTTTCCGGTCCATCCTTTATCAAAACACTCGGTATACCAGAGATAACGTTGATAAATTCACTATATCATCGTACGTTCGTCGGTGTCTGTTATGTATTTACTGATCCACACCGACCTCAACCGTCTGGTTTACCAAACGACTGAGGATTGAAGAGTATCCCGAAGGGACCACCCAGTGAGTCATGTCTTAGGTGGACGTTACATCCTCTGGGTCCAAGCTAGGGACCCAACCTTTCTAGGGGACCTCTTCCTTTACCGCTGGGTGAGGTCATAAGAACGGACCTCTTAGGGTACCTGTCTCTTCGGACTTCTTGATGTCAAATACCCCAGGTTCTCAACCTGTGCTGAATCACTGATTTGGCGATGGTTGAATTGTATAACGAAAGTTCTAAGGCGGTAGTACAATGGACAAATAAGTAAAACTAACGACTCATTATAAGGTAACACACTTACATGGTATCACATAAATAGGTAAGTTGTTAGTTTTCAGTGGACCTACCAAAGGTCAAAAACCACTAATACTTATTTTGATGATAGTTGAAAACGTATCGTATGTACAAAAACATACTTGAACAAATCAAAGAGACCCCATGTTATAGGTTCACACTCTAACGTTCCACCAAACCCAAAACAATACAAATCGAAAATAAAATTTTGAAGGTTTGGTAAAAGATCTCTCCTATAAGATAAAAAGTGTGGGAAGGTGTTATGTACTACTAAGATAGACGAGGAACAGAAGGGATTGTGAACTATGACGATCGACAAAAGAAAAAAAAACGGTAAGATTATAGACTCACATTATCATAGAATACGAAAATTGGACTTAAAGGGACAACTCATTACTACGACTCATAGAAAAATCCACGATCAGTAGATAGAAGAAACCATCTCTCAAATACGTTTAGAAGACGGATAAAAATTTGACCCAAAAAACGAAAGAACAATAACAACTCAAAATTATAAAAAAGAATATAAACTTTATGTTCAAGAAGGAGGATACCCTAAACATTTACAAAAGAGAGTCAGACAAAGAAACGTCAGAGAACTGTCACAGAAAGTGTCTCGTTCAAAATTTTAAACTACTTCAGACTAGTAAAACAACATCAGTACGAAACCCTCAGTATAGATTCTAAAGAAAGAAGTCAAGTTCCAGTGTCTCGAAAAGAGGGTAGAAAAGAAGACTTGCAGAATGTTAAAGTATAAAATATAAATCTTAGTATTGGATAAACCACAGGTAAAGAAATAAATACCGACCTGTTGATAAGAAAGAGACAAATTAACGGAAACGTAATAACAATTTTCGGTCGACTGATATAAACTCACTCAGACAAAGACCTAAAAGACAAAGAACCTTGATGTGTAGATAGTGTGATAGAATTAATGACATCGAAATATCCTTTTTTTAGAACTTTAGTCCATAGTAAGTAAGAGGTTGGACAAAACGAAACTGTTTTAATAAAACCGATAAGGTCAAAGAAACGGAAAGATATATTTAAAATCTTAGTCTAAAAACGATTGATTTCTTATAAGACAGTCGCAAAGATAAACCTAAAAGAACATAGATATCTAGACCGTTCTTGACTGAAGAACTACCATAACCCGAAAGGCAATTGTACCGTATACAGAGATTGACAGATCAAGAAGAAACTAAAATAAGTAGTCCTAAAATATTAAAAGTCATACCTCTTTGTCATATAAAAAACAACTTAAATATGAATTCATAGACCTAAAAAACCTTTCCTATTAAAGAATTATAATGATCATGTATTTTTATGTTAACTAAAAAGACATGCTGGTAACATAGAAACTTCACTTTGAACAGTAAACTTTACCGTTGGGTGAGGTCATAAAAACGAATCCTTTAGGGTACCTGTCTCCTCGGACCACCCGACGTCAGGTACCCCCAGAGTTTCTCACCGTATGATAAATTGTTGATTTGTTGTCGTTGCTTCATGACGAAATCAATGTCAGCCTTTAAAACTAGAGGTAAGTCAAGTTTTATAATATCTTGAAACTTCAAAGAAGAAACAGAGTACATAATAATAAATCTTAACACATAATTTAAAGGTTTATAAACCCCTAATAATTTTATAGAAGAATGACAGTTTATCCGTGTACTCTACAATGTTTTGATAAATTCGAAAGTATTTTTATTTTCGGACTTTTTAACACCGTTTTTCAATGATTGTGTATCTTTGCAATTGACATCTGTTTTAACAATCAGTTAAAAACAAGAGGAGAGAAGAAAGGGAGGGTTCAAAAATATGAAATCTTTAAATCCATTTACAAAAGTATGAGCTATATACCAATCGTTGAACGAAAGGGGAAATCAAATCGGACTCTAACTATGGACGACAAAGTCACACTGGTTGAGATAACAATCGGTAAATCGTCACTGACTATTTTCGTAAATAAATAGGTAAGAGGAGAACCATTACGACAAAGGACTGACTACGATAACGGTTGTTATTACAGAACAAAGCTGGTAGAATAAAGTATAAAAAACAAATAGAAATAAAAATAAAAGAAAGCAAAAGGCAGAAAGTCAAACCTTCGGTACCGAACATAAAATACGTACTGTTTAATGGAAATTAAAAATTTATATTTATAAATTGATATATAAAAAGTTTGTCATGAATCTCAAAAAGTCATAAAGTTAATAAAGGGACTTATCTTATGTTCGGTGTCGTACTAAGTCGACAAGTCACTTTTTGAGGAAGGAAGGACAATAAAAATAGAAAATTAAAAAACTGTGTGTTTTTATCATCTTCGACATAAAAGTCAACGATTAAATTCTGAATGAAATTAGAGAAAAACGCTACTTAAAACAAAGAACATTAAGTTCTGAATCCTTAAGTAAAGAAAAACTTATCACGTAAGAAATTCTTAGGAAATCACCCCTATACCCAATTTTTTATGAATCGAAACCAGACTTTTACGGATAAAAACTTAGAGTAAGAACTTATTATTAAATGGATTCAAATTGTTTTAAGATCCAACTACCAATGACAGGGAAAGCATGAACCTTCTACAATCACATAACGGGAGACGGTAAGAAACGACGGACACTGTTTATGCGAGAGTCAGATTAGCACTAAAGAAACAGTATTACCGATTGTGAGAAATTGACGGACGAGACATGGTCACACGATTCGTCTTTATCCTTGAACGTGAAGAGTCGTTGGGAGACTCCATTCGTAACAATTATAAAAACACAATATCTACTCCTTTGGTCGTGTGCGTCTCAATTTCGTAGAACTAGTCCCAGGTGTCAGTCAACCACCGTCTCGACCTTGTCACATAACTAGAAAGAGTGCGAGTCATGAGACTTACACGACGACAACGACGACGACGATTCAGCGAAGACACCCCTAATTATTTAGCACAGGAGGTTGCGACCTTTTAAGGGGTAAGTTTAGAGAAGTTGTGCAAAAAGGTAATAAAAGAGAAGCAAGAGAATAGTTCAAAGACATGACTATTTCCAACTCGTCCCTCACGTGACGTGTTAAGGTCCCCGTGGTAAGTGTAGTCTCCAATACTCGGAAATTTAAAATTGAACAAAGTCAGTTAATCGTATCTCTGACAAAACAGTCAAGAGTTTCTTGACTATGAATTAAGTCCTTAAAGATGATGTACAGACATTTTATCGTTGATGGATGTATGAACCACGAGGTCTTTTCTTCTGACAAAAACTACTGTTTAATGATTCAGTAAGTCTTGACAGAGTCTAAAATTTGCCGTTATTATTTTGTTATTCACACTCACATACGAGTCAGTAAGTCATCACAGGTTGAGAAACGGTGGGGTACCTACCATCAGACGGTTATTACTACTAATATTGCAATTACTATTTTGGAAAGAGTGCACAGTGTAGGGTGGTAGAATTATTACTAAGTGCAGGTAATAAATTGGGCTAAGAGTAACGTCAGGACACTCTAACCCCATCAACCCCTCATACCATAGTGAGGATAAATAATTTATTCCTTTGGTCTAGAATCACTTTAGTTCACCGAATGTGTTCGAGTGTCCCAATGTTTCGAAACTTACTGCTGACCTGAGTTCAGAAGACTCAGATTTTGTCGTGAGTGTTGTGAGAGTTTTTTTATCACTACACAGTCGAAGGAACTATTACGTCACCTATTCTTAGACGGACGGTTACGTCCCCGGTACCCAAGTCAGGGACCAGGCTCTTATAAGGAGTACGGAACCTCGTCGATTCGGGTACACGGTGTTGATGACTCGGGTGCGACGTCGATGACTTCGGGCACATTGGTTCGGGCACGAGACGTTCTCCTCTTCGGTCGTGGCCCTCTTCTGACTGGCGACGTTTGCTTCGCCTCGGGGACGAGAGGTGTGGACCTCTTTCGGGTCCACGTCGTCGTTTCTGGGTCACGTTATATTTATGTATGTGTTTCTTTACCACACACATCATTCCAGGTTCCGGTTTCCTTCAGGACACCTTTAGTTTCTCCAGACAGCATGGTGGGAATTGAACAGTAATGATAATAGTTGAAATGGTACTTTATTTGACGTAAGCCATTATGTTAATTGATACTATATCCCATTTTTGAAAACTACGCCGTATGTTAATAAATTGTATTTATAATGGGTCGTGAAAGGGTACTGAGTTCCTGTTTTAGACTCGGGGTATCGTACGGTGTGGAACCGAAGAGGAATGTAAAAAGACCAGAGAAACGAATAATGGGGACAGGGTATTGAAAAGTCGTAAGGACTTGTAGAGTTTGACGAAGTCTCAACTATAAAGAGAAGAGAGACTAAAAACGCAGGAGACGGGGAGACACCTCGGTACCCCGTCCTCTGGTGGATACTCTACTCTATCAGTACCTACTGTAGTGGAAAGACACTGAAGAAATGGTCAAAGAAGAAACGACACGGACGTAGGGAGGAAGATTTGATACTCAACGATCTCTCACCCTCGATCAAGAATCAACAGACACTTAGGTGTAAAGAGTCGTGTCGTGTCGCTCACGGATTGTAAAACGCCTACTTATTTAATTTACTTTATGTTTTTCATTAAGGTCTATACTGTCAAAGTGTCAAACTCTTAGGAAAGTATACATTTTATGGATTGGAAAATAAAAGTTCGAAAGACTTTTTTATGGTTTGTAACGTAAGTATATACAATTTTCTTATTGGTCGTTTAATTGACTACTTATTTAATGACCTAGTATCACTATTTTATTACGTTATATAGTAACACATAAATTATTATTGAGAGTGAGATTTTAAATTGTATCCTAAAACACGTTAATTGAGAATTGGAAATGACTGTACATTTAGATATTCGAGTGTGTAAATTAGACATTTTACTTACGTCACAGTTTACAAATTTCAAACAGTCCCTTAGACTTGTTTTTCCCTATTCGTTTATGTTAAACGGTACAATCTATAACTAAAGTAGTAAAGACTGGACCCTGATATTTTAGTTACAAATTATACCGTCGGCTACTACTTACAACCCCCGATCTACTCGAAGGACATACATAAGTAAGACTACTATTCACTTTGTTTTCCCTAGGTGACACTTAATGCAGACGTAGCTTCAACTAATTTGGACGTACGCGTCAGTGTCGCACTGACTTTATAGCAGCATAGGCACTACCCAACGGGGACGTCTCCGACAAACGGAACTCCCTCGTCGTCCGTCGTCTAGGAGGTGTCAAGTCCCTAAAATGACGAATATATGCTAAAGTCCGTTCACGTTGCCTTCTACGAGTTTTATTCCCGTCGCGACCTTTCTGTCGGTTCGGTATTTACTGTCTGACCGACAAAGTCTCTGGGGTCCTTGTCCCGTCGAACTATTCGTAATTCTTTCCTCGTTACCTACGGACCGTAAAGTAAGGTAACAGTTTCGGTCTGATCTCTTTTTAGAACAGAAACGACCCAAACATTCGTCCGATCCTTCCTCTTTCTATTCATTTATAAGTTCCTCTCTTTTGACCTTTTCGTGAGAAAAGTGTCTACCGGGTTCAGGTGATACGATCTAATCTTTTCCTCAAATTCTGGATCTCTCCCTCCGTACTGATGTCCCTTTCTATTAAGGTAGTACTACACCAGACACGCCCTGCTGAAGTGAAAAGTAAGTTGTCTATAATCATTCCTAGAACAATCCCTTATATCTTTACGTTTCCCTTGACCAGTAGAGACACGAGTCCCCCGGAACGAACCAATTGTTACGGGAAATGGTAATACCTACACTGACCTCAACCTCCAATGTTACTTCTTGTAGAACAAGAACGGACTTGTGCAAAAGGGTCTCAGGTCACTTAAGAAATAATGTGATCTAGGGTAACAATAATACAGTAGAATCTTTGTAAATGAAACCCTCCACAAATCGTAGAAACCCCGGTAGTCTTACAACAGACCCCTCACCAAAGAGATAAGGACTCGTAATCCTAGGTAAAGTCCTTTCCCATTCTCAATCTCCACAAAATAAATAAATATACGAGTTTAAGCCGTTAAATAAAGATTGGATTCCGAAAAACAATTATACCATAAAAGGGTCCAGTAAAATCTGTAAAGATACTCCGTACGGGTAATTTTGACTTAGAATGAAGGACTCGTCGATCTATTTCATAATTCAAATTCACAGTCATTGACCCCAAATGGTTTACCGTGAGGATGGTTACGTCCTCTGTATTCTCTACGTTTAAGTTGGGGATCCATTCTTTTAGAGGACCTCTTCCCTTACCGATGGGTGAGGTCATAAGAACAGACCTCTTAGGGTCCCTGTCTTCTCAGACTGCCAGATATCGGTTACCCCAGTGTTTCCCACCCTGTACTGACTTCACTGAATCACACGGACGGACAGTCAATGAATATGTCAGACCAGTCGAAAATAAAATTATATTAGAATTTTACTTGTACCTAAGTCTTCAAGTATCCGATTTTATTGACTGTTTCTCTTTAACGTCCTACCAGACACAAACACCCAAAAGTCTTCTTGACCTACAATTAGTGAAGTGTTCAACTGGACTTCCTCTTTTGTAGTCGTTTACACTTATGTTTCGTAAAACGCCCAGAAAAAGATAAAATAAATAAAAAATCCAAATGAAAACCGACACAGTACACCGTACACCCTAGAATCAAGGGACTGGTCCCTAACTTAGACAGGGGGACGTTACCTATTAGTGACCTGACGGTTCCTTCAGGGAGAAAACGATAAAATTTATTAAGAGACTTTTTAATACGATCCGAAGGTCTACTGTTCACCGGAAATAGTCATAACTGACATAAAAAAGTTAATAAACCGTAAAACTTGTTTGTGGAGTGAAAGGTAATACAATATGAACAAATTAAGTTAAGTTATTTGTAAAATTTGAAGATGAACATGGGAAAAATAGACTCTTTACACATAGGGTTCCCGGTGTACGACCTTTCAGATTGATCGATTTTTCGTTTTTGACGTTCCGTCAAAGATCTCAGATTTAAAATGTGTCCTCAGTCAAATTTGTAAAAAAGCACTTTTAATGATTATAATGACTATCTAAACTTACATTTTAAATGAACTTAAAAATTCTATTTCGTGTCGAAGTTTCTTTAAAATAGGATTTCGTTATACCTCCGCGTATGAGGAAACGAGACTCATTATGGACCCCCCTTTACACTCTTACAAGATACGTTCCGTTCCTTGATCAGGGCATCGGGACTCTTCACGTTTCTCAGTAAAAGGAAAATGAGTACCTCGAATAGTAGTCCTCCGTCTTTTATATAAGTGTCACTTGTGTTTGTCTTTGACACTCTTCTATACTCCCTTTCTGGTTATGTTCACGGTACATCCATGCTTTCAAACTTTTCCGAACCTTTAAGATTGTCTTAAGGTTGTCCATCTTACAACAACAACGAGTCAACATAAACTAAGAAACTCTTAGTACCCGACGTCGTGCGGTCCGAAGGGACAGGAAGTGACAGAGGACCTTAAACGAGTTCGAGTACAGGTAACTCAGTTACTACGGTAGGTTGGTAGAGTAGAAGACACCCGGGGGAAGAGGAGGACGGGAGTTAGAAAGGGTCGTAGTCCCAGAAAAGGTTACTCAGTCGAGAAACTTAGACCACCGGTTGCATAACCATCTCACACCCCCTCCCGTAAGGTCCACTTCCCTAGTCGGACACGTTTCCGGGTCTCCGTACTTGGTCTAAATCCTTGTTCTTTTGCACAGTGAGTCGACCTTACATTCATGTCCTGTGTCCTTTGTTCAACATAGTTTTCAATACGAATTTACATAAAAAAGACACAATAAAGTCTATTTGGTTGCAGGTCAGAAATTTGCTTAGACCCTTCTTAGGACCCTTCTTAATTGAAACATTTCATTTTTATTACTGGGGGGGGGTACATAGACGTTTTTCTATCCTAAAAATAACATAGAAAAAACAAAAAAAAACGGGTACGGTGTGTCGTACACCCTATAATCAAGGGATTCGTCCCTAGTTTGGGAGTTGGGAATGGAGCTTTCGAACCTCAGGATTCGTGACTTGGTGGTCCCCTCCGAGACCTAACAATTTAAGTAAATCTATCCCCGTGTCGACATATAATAGTGAAAATACTGTCCCATCCACTCGTACCAAAAACAAAAAAAAAAAAAAGTAAATAGGTGCCCTCCTAAAAAGAAAAACTAAAGACTTATGTTACTATATCACGGATGGTAACGGTACACCTCACGATCTCGATTGACGTTTCCTACGGAGAGAGGAGAATTTTTTTTTTTTTTTATCTTTTGAAAGAGACTTTCTTCTGACTCGTCCAGACGATGAAGAAAAATGGTTACGTAGAGTAGTAATTTACGTTCTTTTGGATCAATGGTACCCCGGAGGTCACTGTCTGTTATTAAAGGTTATAAGAGTGTGTGAACCTTTTTTCGTTTATTTAGTGTAATAAAGTGAGTTATAGGTACAAAGAAGGGTTCTCGACCTCCTAAGGGGATCGCCGGAAGGAAAGGAAAACGGGAGTGAGTCTTCACATTGGAAGTAAAGGATACTTATTCTGACTCTTTCAAATATGCAACACTTTTCGGTCCTTATTTACCAGTGTAAATTTTGAAGAGAAGTCTCACTTTTCTTGTCGACGACTCTACCTTTTAATAAAGTCACAACTCTTCTTATAATTGTGACTGGGCGTAATTCCAGTATCTTACTGTATCTTTCGTTTTATTTAACCCTGGAACAGTCTTCTTCAGGTACGACGGACTCTGTCTAACTCTCCCCGCTCCGTCTTTCTGACCGGTCCGGTCTCCCGCCACACGTACGTCACACTACACAGGAATAATTCCAGTGGTGCCGGTTGTAGATGCACGGTCGAGGACCCCCGGTCCTTGACTTAAAAAGGTTGTGAGAGTCTTCATAGTCAGAGCTCACTATACTTTTTGTTTTTCGGTTCGTTTAGGAAAATACACTGTTACAGTTAAAGAATCAGATCTCTAGGTACTAGTCCTGTTAGAGACCAGGATGGAAAGACGGTGTCCTCATGGGGCAAAAGGTGGTCCTAGACCCCTCCTAGTCTTCCGATGAACCACTCGTATCGTGACTTTGTTTCCTTCCATCCTCATTCTTCCGACTCAGGGAATCCAGAGTCGTGTCGGAGTGCTTCCTTTACCAGAGACGACGAGTCCTCCTTCACGGTATCACTACCCACCTACCTGACCCTTCAGTCTAGACCCAAAACCGAGTTGGGTCGGTAAATGGTTGTTAGTGAGGGTCTCTCAATCTGTCGACGAAATAATAAGATCAAATAAATACGAATTAACCTTATATTAACGAAATATTGCAACACAATCAAAGACGACACGTTACTTGACTTAGTCGACATGTATATGTATATAAGGAAGGGAGACCTGGAGACAGGGAGGGTAGATTCAGTGGTGTCTCGTTATTCGACTCGAAACACGAAATATCGTATATAATTATGTTATCGGTTCTGTTTCTTCGTTACATTTACAGGTAATTGTCTACTTACTTATTTCTTCTACACTATATAAGAAGTCAAGTGAAGTCGGAGAGTCAGCACAGGCTGAGACACTGGGGTACCTGACGTCGTGTGGTCGGAAGGGACAGGTAGGTCGTTGAGGACCTCGAACGAGTTTGAGTACACGTATCTCAGCCCCTACGGCAGGTTGGTAGAGTAGGAGACAGCAGGGGAAGAGGAGGAGGGAAGATGGAAAGGATCGTAGTCCCAGAAAAGGTTACTCAGTCAAGAAACGTAGTCCACCGGTTTCATAGTCTCGAAGTCGAAGTCGTCGTCAGGACTATATAAGTATGTTACCTTATAATGAATCGGTATTTTTCCTTGTGTTAACCCAGTAAACATCTCTGTACCTACCCGGATCTCAGACAGAAGTATATCTCACTTCATTCAGTCTTTCTCTTTTTGTTTATGACGTATAATTGTGTATATGCACCTTAGATCTTTTTACCATGTTTACTTGGATAAAGGTCCCGTCCTTATTAATGTATCTGCATCACTTACTTGTACACCGGTGTCCCCTTCTTCTTTCTCACCCTGCTTGACCCTCTAATCCTCACTGTATATATGTGGTGGTGCATATTGTATCTATCGATCCGTCGAAGAGAATTTCGACGTCGAGGTAGAGACTTTACAAGGTACCTATCATCACTAGCTATAATTATTGAGAATGACTCGTGAGACCTAGACCGACACCCGGGTGGCGAGACGTCTGAAGAGAGTTGGTTGTTATTCGGAGTCTCCACTGACTACTCCTTTGGTTCCGGGACGACGAGGGACGTCTTTGTCGTTGTCCGGTCGGGGTGACACTGTCGAAAATCTTGACAGAGTAAAGTACCTCTTCTCGAACGATGAAGACGTCCAAAGAGGACCGAGGGTCTCCTCTTTACCCATTTGACGAGAGACAAGGGAGACTAGAGAACTGAGGACCCCCGAGGACCCCAGATCTTCCCTTCGTCCTTAGGACCAAAACACTACGGTTCCCTCCTCCCCCCCGGTCACCCCAAAAGGTTAGATCGAACCCGAAAAACAGAGGATTTTATAACTTTTAGTTTGTAAATAGTGTGGTTCTGTATGTTAAAAAAAAAGACAGGGTAGGAAGTTCAGAGGTACAACGGGTACTCTTACCAAATATAAACAGAAAAAAATTTAACCTTCTATTAACGAAATATCCTCGAAGGGACCACCGAGTCTGTCATTTCTTAGATGGACGTTGCGTCTCTGGGTCCAAACTAGGGACCCAGACCTTCTAGGGGACCTCTTCCCTTACCGATGGGTGAGGTCATAAGAAGGGACCCTTTAAGGTTCCTGTCTCCTCGGACCACCCGATGTCAGGGGTCTCAACGTTTCTCAACCTGTGCTGACTTGTTGTTGATTGTGAAAAAAAGACGAAATATTACAACATAGCCAAAGACGGCATGTTTTTACACTGAGTCGGGATTCATATGTATATGGGAGAGGGAGAACTTGGAGGCAGGCGGGGGGGGGGGGGGGGGGGCGTAGGGAGGGGATGTCGGGTAGTGTCTCGTGACCCAACTTGAGGAATCAATATGTCGTTGAAGGGTGATCGATAAAATGTATACCATTTCATATACAAAATGACAACCAGAGCGTTAAGTAGGTTGGGAGAGGAAGGGGGCGGCTCAGGTGTTCAGACAAGAGTTAGACACAGAGATAAAGGTGGGACCTTTATCCAAATAGTCATGGCAAAAAGGTTTAAGGTATTATATACGTAATTATGTACTATAGACAAAAAGAGAAAGACTGAATGAAGTGAGACATATTGTCCTACATCTAAGTGGTTGCCTCGTCTGTTACCGTGGGGTGAGGTCATGAGAATGGACCTTTTAGGGTACCTGCCTCCTCGGACCATCCGACGTCAGGTACCCCAGCGATTCTCAGTCTGTACTGACTCGCTGAAGTGAAAGAGAAAAGTGGAAGTACGTAACCTCTTCCTTAGTCGTTGGGTGAGGTCACAAGAACGGACCTCTTAGGGTCCCTGCCCCCTCGGACTACCCGACGGCAGATACCCCAGCGTGTCTCAGTCTGTACTGACTTCGTTGAATCGTCGTCGTCGTCGTCGTCTAAGTGGTTAGAGTCAAGTTGACTGAACCTAAGTAAGGTGAGTCTAATAATGATTATAATGAGTACCGACTCATTATAACACAATATATATATATATGGTATATATATATATATATATATATATATATATATATATGTGTGGTGTATATATATATGGTGTTGAACAAATAAGTAAGTAGACAACTACCTGTATATCCAACGAAGGAACAGGACCGACAAAATTTATCACGAAGTTACTTGTAGCCCGTGTACGCAGAAACTTAATACGAACAAAAGTCCCAATACGGGTTATCACCCTAACGACCCAGTATACCATCAAATAAGGATCAAACAAAAACAAAAAAATTCTTAAAGGTATCACAGTCTTCCTTTACCGTTGGGTGAGGTCACAAGAACGGACCTCTTAGGGTCCCTGCCCCCTCGGGCCACCCGACGGCAGATACCCCAGCGTGTCTCAGCCTGTGCTGACTTCGTTGGATCGTCATCGTCGTCATCGTCATATGACAAGAGGTATCAGCGACATGGTTAAATGTAAGGGTTGTTGTCACGTTCTCCAAAGGGTTTCGTTCCCTAATTAGAGGTTTTACATGTTCGTCGAGTACGTCGAGTTATAATCTTTTCGTTTGTTGGGTTAGTTTTTTACCTGCCTTCTGGATTTGTCTATAAAGAGGTTTCTTCTGTAGGTCTACTGGTTATTTGTGTACTTTTATACGAGTTGTAGTGAACAACGATCTCTTTACGTTTAGTTTTGGTGTTACTCCATAGTGGAGTGTGGTCGGTCTTACCGGTAGTAGTCCTTTAGATGTTTGTTATTTACGACGTCTTCTACGTCTCATTTCTTTTGGGAATATAAAGAAAATAAATTCATAAAAGTGGCATCAGACACATATTGAAAACTGAAACCAAACAAAACTGACGCAAGCAAGGAAGGAGGGCAGACCGCGTGAGAATACGCAGGTGAGTGACCGGTCGGGACCTACCCCAACACGGGTTTCGTGGGAAGAAGAAACGAAGGAGGAGACCGATGTCTTCTTCGAACTTATGTTAATATAAAGTAGGTGAAGTGGGTGGGTGTCCTTAAGAAAGGACTCCCCGGTCTTATTGGCGTAAACGGTCTAGTGCACAAAAAGAAGACACCCGTCCCACCTTTCTAATGACAGTTCCAGATATCTTTACACATAGCGTGTAGGTCTCTTCCCGCATTCACCGATTCCACTGTAAATCAGTTCTCTCGAAGACTGGATCAGAAGGGTAGATCCCATGGTCTTCCCATTAATAGCGAGTGTCTTATGTCCAAGATAGTAGTAAGTCTATACCGTTCCAGTTGTCTAACTCTGTGCACGGTACCTTCTCTCTCGAACAATTTGAGTATCTGAGATTCTCCTCTCCTGTACGGTACAGTACCCCCCAGTGTACCCTCACGTTGGCCCAATTTAGTCCTCTGTCTCCCGCGGTCCCCTTTTACACCCGTACTCGGAAATAAAATCAAGGACACTCTTCTTCGACCACTCCGTTCGACTTGACCGAATCCTAAGTGATCAACCCTATTATAGTCGTCTGGGACCCCCATATCCCCGTCAGAGACCAACAGACTGTGGACTGGGACCCCACTAATTCCGTTCACCTATCACCGGGTCTCACACTCTGGGACTATTTCGTCCACGAACTCCCCGTGCCCGAGACCGACCAAAGGAATCCTTTCCACGTAAGTGTCCACTCAACAAGCGACAGAGACCCGTCAGGGTGGTCCCAGTCGTTCGAGAGTTCTACAGTTTCGGAGTCGTTTCGTTTCCAGACCAATTACGTCGTTTACTCTACTTAGTCTACATCTGAAACCATGACGACGACGACGACGACGACGACGACGACGACAATTCAGCGAAGTCAGTACAGGCTGAGGCACACTGGGGTATCTGCCGTCGGGTGGTCCGAGGAGGCAGGTACCCTAAAAGGTCCGTTCTCATGACCTCACCCCACGGTAACGGAAGAGGCTCTGAAACCATGATCTCTGCAAGTAATCGCGTCGGGACGTGTCTCTAGTGTTTTCCTCATTAATTCCTATTGAATTACTTCTGGTATACCTTATTCTTCATATTTGTGTAACGAGACTTAATCGGACCCGTACTAAGAAGCGGTGTTTGACATTCGTGACACGTGTCACCATAAATATTATTGAGGGTCGGACCGGAGTCCCGTTTAAGGATGTTGTGAATCCCCGTACCGATCTCCTCCACAAGTCGGAAGATAGACTAAATGGAGTCAGGACTATAAAGGAGTAGACGACTGGGAGAGAAAGTACTAAGAGTGACAGGACATCCTTACGAGTAAAAAATCATAAGAAGTGTCGATTAAAGTGTTGAAAAATAAGAGAACTTATTCGTGACTTTTAAATCTAAAATCCTTCCGTCTAAAGAGGTCAACATAAAGATGGTTAAACAGTTAGACAGTAATTGAATTTTTGAAAAAAAGTCCTGAAAGAGCGCTTTCCGGGGACCTGCCAATGAATGTACTCTTAGTACGCCTATACGTCAATCTTAAAGTAACCGAAAAAACGATTCTCTGAAAAGTAGATTATAAACTAGTACTTTATTTCATTGTAAAAGAAGGATTGACTCACGTAGACAAGTAAGTGACAGGGAGGTTCAAAAGACAGAGTACAAATCCAAATTAGGTAAACTTCAGGTGGGACAGACCCAAAGAGGGGTTTCAAGGTAAGTCTGATAGACCAAACCTTAAAACCCCCCAAAGGATGTAGACTCTTAAACTCAGAAAGATGTTAAAACCTTTAAAACTCATAGAAAAACCTATGAAGGAAAGGAAATACGATAAGGGAAAAAGATTTTGAGACCTAACTTATATCAATTTTGAAGAATGATCTCTGGAAGGAAAATATAGAAAACTAGAACAAATAGAGATCAAATTAACTCATTAAAGAAGTCTAGATAAATCGAAGGTCAAGTGTTTAGAGGAAATAGACATCTCAAAGAGTAAAGTTAATAATATATAAAGAAATAAAAGGTTTTCAAAATAAGAAAAAAAAATGGGTGGGTCAGTAAAACATTCAGAGAAACGGGATATAAGAGTTATGAAAAGTAAATTCGTATCATTTTGAAATAAAATATAAGGTCATAGTTTATAGAGGTTATGGTTTAGAGATGAAGACGTCAAACGACAAAGTCGATTTAGAACCAATACCATCGAATAAAGGAGAACGTAAATTCTCCAAAAATTACTTGAACACAAAGGACCTTACAGAAGACATTTCTAAAAAAACGCACAACCCAAGCGGCTAGAATGTCATCTCTTGTTATGGTAGAGGGTGATAACATTGGAACAAACCTCGGCGACCAGTCTCGATTACGAGTGGAGACCTGACCGAGTGTCAGGGAGGTCTCGTGGAGACGAGGTACTTCCAACAGACCAGTGTCGTCGGGACCTTCTCTCTTGAAAGTTACCCCGTGGAGGCGTCACTGACTTTAGAGTTTCCGGTCCCTCACTTTATCTCCTCTTCCCTTAATTGTAAACAATCCACTAAAAACATAGTCAAGTCAAGTCAAGTCAAGTCAATAATATGCTGTTCCAGGTTTAACCCATCAAAAAAGAAATTTCGAAAAAACAACAACGACACCCGGTAAAAATTTCAGAAATAACGTAAAGAACGACGACGACGACGACAGTGAAGTCAGCACGGGTTGAGACACACTGGGGTATCTGCCGTCGGGTGGTCCGAGGGGGCAGGGACCCTAAGAGATCCGTTCTTGTGACCTCACCCAACGGTACAGGAAGAGGTTACGTACTTTCACTTTTCACTTTCACTTCAGCGAGTCAGTACAGACTGAGTATCGCTGGGGTACCTGACGTCGGGTGGTCCGAGGAGGTAGGTACCCTAAAAGGTCCGTTCTCAGGACCTCACCCCACGGTAACGGAAGAGAATGTTATAACGATAACAACAGGAAATACAAGACCACAAACCCGAAGCCACAAATACTCTAGAATCGAAGGTCTGGTCCCTAATTTGGGTGTGGGAGACACAACCTTCCGCTTCAGAATTGGGACGGACGCACGTACGACAAGAATCAGAAACGCTGGAGTACCTGACATCGGGTGGTCCGAGGAGACCGGTACCCTAAGAGGTCCGTTCTTGTGACCTCACCCAACGGTACGGGAGGAGGTCCCCTAGAAGGACTGGGTCCCTGACTTGGGTACAAAGGACACCGCGAACGTAACGTTCATCTAAGAAATGGTGACTCGGTGGACCCTTCGGGATAGAATTGGTGACCTGGTGGAGTTTAACCAACGGATACAAATTAGACGGAAAATTAGGCCTTTCATCGATAGTTATAGAGTGTAGAACTTGGGATGTGAGGATGGTGAAAGACGCACTGAGTTTGTTGGTCCCTTCTGATCTCTATTAACCAGAGGACTTTTGTGACCGGGAGAATCCATGGTAGAACAAAACTAAGTATTAAAACCTTACTTAAGGATGTGATTAAATCAGGGATCCCAATATCTGGGTTCGAAGAGGATCTAGGTATACCTAGACTTATGACGGGAGAGATCGTCTTACAAGGTTCACTACACCATTGTATCTAAGGTCGAGACGATATCTTGTGTCCAAGTAATATAGGAACCCTACCACGGTTTTCAAACCGAAGTGAAGGTTTCCCTGACACAAATAGATGTCACTAATTTTTCATACGGAACTGTAAAAACTCTTTATAGGATCGTGATAAAGTTTTGGAAGGATTAGGTCCATCTAGTTAGGAGGACACATGTTTGATAGTTATAAAGGTATCCTATCAAAGGTATACCTAGTAGGGGTACAATTGTATAATTTCGTCATAAATTTTACTTTATAAAACGAATTTGCCTCTCCACAATTTTTGTTTCTGGTCGACAACACAGATACTTGAACCATTTCTTTGTCGACCTTAGTTATATCATAAACCTGTGTACCGACTTCTACACAAGACACACTCCTTATACGGGAACCCGCTTTTTTTCGGAAACGGAAACACACGTTGACTTCACCTTTTATCTTCTCTTGGAACTTTCGGTCCCTGAAAGAAATCAATGTACTGTCTTCCCTTCTCACTTTCGAAATTTGTAATAACTAATGTTCCGTCGGTACTATTTGGTACCTCAAAATTAATTTAGAACGAGTGGCCGTCACTTTCGGGTCAGGGTCTAAACACGATTCAAAATCGTTGATAATTGTCTCGGAGCTTCCCTTGGAATCACGGGACTCGTCTCATCTAAACACGACAAGTCCAACTATCGTCATCGGTGCACACCGACAAATGTAAATTTAATTAAATTTACTTTATGTCAAATTGTAAGTCAAGAAACCCGAAAGATCTGTGAAAGTTCATCGCAGTTCGAGTCATCAGTGTCCACCGATGATATAATTCGCCACTTGTAAAAGGAGTACCAAAATTCAAAGAAGTCTGGCTTGACATAAGCTGTAAGTTCTTTATTTAATTTAAACTATGTGTTTAACTTACCTGTTTACTTACGGGTCTCAAGTTCTTCCCCTTTGTCCATGGTGAAACCATTTTTCAACTCGGTCAGAAGAAGACTCGACATACACAAGTCAGTGTAGACTGAGAGACGTCGGGGTGCCTGACATCGGGCGGTCCGAGGAGACGGGCACCTTAAGAGGGCCGTTCTTGTATCCTCACCAACGGTACGGGAGGAGATCCCCTAGAAGCGCTGGGTCCCTAGTCTTGACGCACATAACGGAGAGAACACAACTTTTCCACCTAAGAAGTGGTGATCACGGTGGACCCTTCGTGGGTCAGAAGAATTCTTCTGGATAAATAACCCCCACCCCCACCCTTATCTTGAGTCACCACTTGACTATCTTGTTGGAAATTTCTCGTATTGACACCGAAGGGACCACCGGGTTGCCCGTACCGAGACACGAAGGTTACGTTCCCTACGTCCAACCTAGGGGCCAACCCATTGATTCTACGGTGTACCGGTTTTTTTAAAAAAAACTTTTCATATCACAGTACTAGGGTAATCTATATCGAATCCGAACACCGTTTAAAGAGGAGACTTTAGAGGTCATTTCAGACAAAACAAGTTCTTCCTGAGACGCTCACCCCCGAAAAAACTCAACGAGTCATGTCTCCGAAGTAAAGTGTCCTCCCAATCGTCCCACATCTCATCTTCGGACTTTACTCCTTCCTCCTCGGATCTCCAAACTCCCTCAGAACACAAGTGGTTCTTATCTACCCTTAGAATCCCTTTCGGGACTTTAAGGCGTTCGGTTTTGACCTGAGTTCGGTTAGAACGGAGATTAATTTAATGGGACCGACTACAGATTCGACGTGAAACTATATGATATTGCCCCGACCGTTCGGGTCAGACTGGGTGGTAGACATAGACATTTCGGGTGGTCGATTCTTTGAAAAAGTTATGAAAAATTACTAATATTTGCTTTTTTCCTATAAAATAGTGTATACTCTTATCATACATTAAGTTTAAGGGTTCAAGTATTTTTCAAAACAACTTCGTGTCGGTACAGTAAACAAATGTATATATAACAGATAACGAGTAAAGTACGAGGTCACCGTCTCGACTCACCAGAGTTGTCTCTGGTGTCCCGTACGTTTCGAATTTGATGAATACGGGACCGGGAAATATCTTTTTAAATCAGTTGGAGTAGGACATACTAGTTATCACTCTTTTCCCTAGACAGATGGTCTGTAACGTTTTGTGCCTCCGGTCCTTACCCACAGTGATTTTGTACCGACACAGTACCCCTTGGTCTTACTTTCTCTTCAAAAATTTTCTAAGCTCTACCACTCTCCACATCTCTCAGTGACTCGACCTTTTTTAGAGAGGTAGTTTGCATTTGACGATCTAAAAATAACTATTCCTATCGTCCTTTGATCTGTGTATTTGTCGACTGGTTACTCAGTCGATCGGAAAGACTCCGAGTCAAGTTGCGGTCCGTTTATAGGTAGATACTCCGTCATCTCAGGTCGTGGTCTCCGACGGTGAGTAAACCAGCTCTCCTCGGAGAAATCACGGAGGGTACTCTTACGGGACACGATTTCAGTTGCCCTTCCTTCCTACCCTTCGGACTTACAACCGGGGACAAGAGGTTTTTTATACGTTAGAGGAACCCCTCTATTCTTTTATATAACCTAATAACGACTATTAGTTCACTGTTTACTCTTTAAAACCTTTGTTTACTACCTTGGTAAGCCTTTCCTTACTCGATGCTCAGTCGTCTTCCTCAGTTTAGAAGAAGGACCCCTAAAGGACTCCCCGACCACCATTCCTTAGATAAAGCGTTTCGTCCTCTGCTCCCAAACTGGGGACCTATCCCATGATTCTAGAGTGTTCGGTACCTCGTTGGTCGGGACTCGTGGTGTAGATCTCTCGGACACGCAGTGTATCTTTCTAGGGAGTTCTACGTTGATTCTTTGATTCTGGGTTCCGTCGGTTTATTTATTTATCTAATTTTTTCTTTTTCGGGAAGATTTCTTCCGTCCTTCCTTGGTCCAACCTCGAACTTCCGACCAACCCGCCTCCCCTCCCCTCGTTTCAGACGTACCCCTTTAACTGTACACTACCGAGTCGTAACGCCCCTCTTTCTGTGGGAAGAGTTTTACCCCTCTAGATGGTCCGACTTTGTCTAGGCAGACTACCCCTCTTCGGTCTCTGTCTCCTCATCCCGTACCTGACCCCAAACCCTTTCAAAAGCTTCCGGTCCTACTTCCCAAAGGGTCTAACTATTACCTCTTTAGATCAAACAGATTCATTTTTCCTTCTTTTTCTTTGGTCATAAGAAGTTTCGACATCGTGTCTCTTCTCAGTATATTTGTATTTCTTTTGTCTGTTCAGATCATCTGATCTAAGATCTTATAGACCACCTTCTCTCTACTCGTCATTCGTCCTGACACGTAGAGCCCGAAATGTTCGACGCAGGATTACCTGTGTTGTAGATCTCGAGGACTTCTGTTTTATATTGTCCTCAGGTACTTGTCCCTGAAGGGACCGACAGGTCCCTAATTCTTAGACGGAACGTTACGTCCCGTGCGACCAAGCTAGGGACCAACCCTTTGATTCTAAGGTGTGTGGTGTCTCGTTGATTCGGGTGTGCGGCGTTGATGACTCGGGGACGTGAGCCTTCGGGTTCGTGGTGTTGATCTCTTACGAACGTGGGGTTGTTTGTCGGTAGACGCCGTGGTTCTTGACTGCGTCGGCTTATGTATTTAGTCACAAAAAAATTTTTTCTGCTGAAACCACCGCGGTAGTCACTCGGGACTAAACTCGTCTAGTCTGTCCGAACCCTACTTACTGGGTTTTCAGTACAAGTAGACTGTACCTCCAAGAACGGTTGTAACCGGTATTTACGTGAATAACAAACGCACTCTTGTTTCCGTTTCTCAAACGTACTCTGATCCTTTTTTATAGTATTTATTTTTAATAAATAAGGTGCTAATTCTACCGAAGAACATCTATACTTTACCTTCTATTAGTCAAAAGTCTAACTCGAATATATGAACTCCTTTGACCGAACCTTTTTTAATTTTGAAATCTGGTGATCAAAAACCACTTGTCTTAATTAATAAAGATACATTTTCATCTAAATTACACTATCACTCTTTTGTCTGATAGGTCAAAATATAAAATTTTCCACAGGTTTTGTAGATTTAGAAGACGATTAATTAAATGTTGCTATACTCACTGATCTTACCTGTCCTTAACTGTCGTGACTATAACTTTGTACAAAAAACGATCTGATTAGAGACATTTTATCCCACTAATATAACACTTTACTTGATCTAAGATAATCTTAGTTTCCCATAGTACTAGATTAAGACGTACTAAATACAGATGGTTGTCTCTCCCTTCTATTTCTCAATTTGGACTTTTATTTTACGTTGACCAAATAACACTTTCGGAATTGTGAAAAGGTAAATTTTTTATTGAAGACCTAATTTAAGAAGGAAAATGTAACATTACACTTAGAAATCCGTTGATCTTAAGTTAAAATTTCGACCTCCTTTACGAAGGTATTCCTTTCCTTTTTGTTTTGAAGTTTTCTGTTTAACGGTCGAGTCTTTTTTTAGTAAACACATGGAAAGTTTACTTTTATTTCGTGTAAAGTTACAGACCAAAGAAATTTCCAATAAAATTTTTAGAACTTCAAGTCCAGTCAAGGACAGTACTTATGATTACTTATCACTTTTGAATAAAGTCTACGAAAGAGAGTGCGGTATTTAAATTGTTACCACGTTACAGTTTTATTTTCTTATAAAAAGAGTAGACGACCCTCTTGGTGGAGGACTTGGGATTAATCTCCCACTACGTATTTTGTAAAACGATTGAATAAACCTCATCTCTATGACAGGTCCCTTGTATGCAAGGTTATTTCCCTCTCGAATAAAACACATTTCTAATGAGAACTAATAATGTACAGAAAAAGAAGAGACGAATTTTGACTTAACGAAACTCTCTTTAAACAAAAAAGTCAAAAATAAAATATAACCTCATGAGACAGCAAGTCAGTGATTCAGCACAGGTTGAGAAACACTGGGGTACCCGACGTCGTCCGGTCCGAGAGTCAGGAAGTGATAGAGTACCTCACACGAGTTTGAGTACAGGTAGTTCAGTGACCACGGTAGGTTGGTAGAGTAGGAGACACTAGTGGAAGTGGAGAACGAGAGTTAGAAAGGGTCGTAGAAAAGGTTACTTAGCCGAGAAGTGTAGTCCACCAGTTTCACAACCTTGAAGTCGAAGTCGTAGTCAGGAAGGTTATTCATAAGTCCCATCTAGAGGAAATTCTAACTGACTAAACTAGAGGAGCGTCAGGTTCCCTGAGAGTCCTCAGAAGAGGTCGTGGCATTAAGTTTTCGTAATTAAGAACCTTCGAGTCTGAAGGAATACCAAATTTAGAGTGTAGATATGTACTGATGACCTTTTTGACATCGGAACTGATATGTCTGCAAACAGACGTTTCACTACAGAGACGAAAAATTATGTGGTAGATCCAAACAGTAGAAAGGAAGGTTCCTCGTTCACAGAAAATTAAAGTACCGACGTTAGTGTCACATCAACTACATGCTACAACACAATCAAAGTCTACATATCGTTTGCTAAGTCAATATGTGAAAGTAACATTTCTTTACAAATAAAGTTTCTCGTTTATTCCTTTTACTTCTATTTATGTTGGTTCAAGTGATAAAGACCCCGTTTCTACATGAATATCTACTTTAAATTTACATTTTGTTTATTAAATAGATTCTGAAAAAAAAACGATCTTTTTTTTTTTTTTCTTAGTTCTACAGGGTAGAAACACAAGTTCATTGATCACAAACCTTGGGTTTAATTCCTCACGTCTCCATCTTTGGTCCCGGAAACCGTGTTAACCAACTGTGTTGGATGAAGTCGCGTCTCGTCCCCATCGGTGACTCTGTCGATCGTCACTTGGGTACAGTCCCTCCGAGGTGAACGAGACTGTCTTACGTCTTAAGTCGCCTGACCTTGACAGGGATAGTCTCTGAACTTGTTAGGGTCTTATCGTTGTTTTATTACGAAAGGTCGTCTATCCGGTAGGGGTCTATTCTATTGTGTGCCAGGTGTGTCGGACCCTCGGAACGAAAGATGTCGATGTCGAGAACATTTGTTCACAGACGTCCAGGCCTCGCGGGAGAACCTGGGAGTCGGAGTGTCGCTATGTCGTATTGCCCTTCGACGACAAGAGGACCTAGTTGTCCGATCAGATTAGACCGACTTGACTACCCCTAAAAGAAGATCACAAGTCTCCACGTAAATTTAAAATACCTTAAAAATATTTTAATCCATACTTTTATTTGTGACCAATCCCATTCCTTTCCCCGAAGGGTCCATTGTGATCACTATTTCTTGGACGGACGGGTACGTCCTCTACATGCTCTGTGTCCAAGTGAAGGACCCAACCCTTCTAGGGGACCTCCTCCCGTACCGGTGGGTGAGGTCATAAGAACGGACCTCTTAGGGTACCTGTTCTCCTCGGATCACCCAGGTATCCCAGTGAGTCTTAGTCTGACTTCACTGAACCGCACGTCCGTACGTCTTACTCCTTTCTATTATGGATTTTAATACTTTATTTTTTCTGACTGTTCATGGTTGTAAGGGTTTACGTTTTTCTTCGAACAGAGAATATTAATTCAGGGATTATGTAGTTCGTGAAAAAAAAAAAAATGACATATAAGGAACTAGTGAAGTATTCTTTTAATTTTAATAAAAATATAGGTCAAAAGACCTCTATTTTTGGTAAGTAAGAAAGGAGACTTTCGGAAGTAACTTGAAAATTCTTTAACAACTGTCGTATCCTTTCAAATGACCTTGAAGTGTGGAGTAATAACAATTACCTAACATACAAAAATCCTTTAAAGAAGGTACATACATAACATTCTAAAGTCCCGTAAAGTTAAAAAAAATTTATGTCACTTACTAGAATTTATGATAAACTTTATTTTTCACAGTTAATCCGTTGTCTATTTCGATATCTTAATGATTCAACCTTTTCCGTATAAGAACTGGTTTCGTCTGTTGTGACACCCTGAAGGGACCACTAGGTCACCAATCCTTAAGCGGACGGTTACGTCCCCTTGTCCGAACTAGGGACCAGGTCCTTCTAGGGTGTACGGAACTTCGTCGATTCGGACCCTCGGTGTTGATGACTCGGACTCGAACCGTTGTTTTCTTCGGTAGTGTTACTCTTCGGGTACGGAGTGTTGGTCTCTCCTCGGGGCTGAGTGGCGTTGATCTCTTTCGTGTACGCATCGTTGCTTCTGGATCACGTTGGTGTCTCTTTTACTTAATTAATTTTAAATTTTTCTATAATCATATGAATTTCTTTTCTTCCTTTTACAACACCGTAAGACGTGACAAAGACCCGTCAATAAAGTGTTTGACGTAGATCGAAAGTTTACTCTCTCTTTGAAGGTGTAGTAAATTCGGTGACATTGGTCCCGAAACAGATAATCTACGTCGGGTTTGATAGGAATTGACTCTCTCCCCTCATAGTCCTAGGGGTTCCCCCCAAAGGTTCACTGGAGGAGGAGGCAAGACGACACAAGACTACGACCCGCCCCGTCTCACACTCCGGACGACCTCTCTTCCTATCTCTCTGAACCACGTAAAGTCGACAGATGACGTGACTTTGTCCGGTGTGGTTTCGAATCACCTAATTTTATCATTGAAGAATAAAGGACACTACCACACTCTACCTAACCGAACCGACGGGTGTATCACTAATATACCCATTCTACGTAAATTGGTCCGGGAATCGAGTCTGACCTTGTGGGTCCTACAGAAGTGAGTACAGACCCGGAGTCCACCCCGACCGACCAAGAGTGGTGCACCAGACGGTACTAAGTCATCACATCTGATTCGGACACCGAAGGGTCCACAGAGTCACCATTTCTTGGACGGACGGTTACGTCCTCTGCGACCAAACTGGGACCCAGCCCTTCTAGGGGGCCTCTTCCTTTACCGGTAGGTGAGATCATAAGAACCGACCCTTTAGGGTACCTGTCTCCTCGGACCACCCGATCTCAGGTACCCCAACTTCTCAGTCTGTAATGAATCACTGGTTTGGTGTCCCATTCGAGGAAATGTGTCCTCGATCTCGGGTACTCTCGTTTTCGTCTGAAACATTTCGGACCCTAATCACGTCGTAGTGAAAGTGGTGCAACACGACCAGTTTCGTTCAGTGACTCGGACCGACCTAAGGTTCCGACCCTTTTACCCAAGACGGAGAACCACCCCGTTCACCAGACGTCCATGTTCGTGTCTTTTACACAATCGTCGGTAGAAACATCTGTCGGATACACCTTTCTCTTCCCATCTCTTCGTTTTACTAAAGATTTTCCTGGTGTCTCACCCTACCTTACCTTGGATATGAAAGCCATGGTTCTTACGTTCCGGTGACGGTCTAAAGTCGGTAAGCCAGTAAAGTCGATAGTTAGTGAACAGAGCTGGCTTTTACCTATCACGAACCTTTTCCATACGACGAGCGAAAGGTCCTACCTGGTGGGTCTTACCTCATTAGGAACCTTGGTACAAGGTTCAAGATCAAGGTTTGATCAAAAAGTTTGTGTAGTGTGTGTGTGTGTGTGTGTGTGTGTGTGTGTGTGTCCAGTGTTTTGAGTCTAACGGTTAAATAAGTAAACTTTAATCTTTTATCGACGATTCATTAAATCTTATAACACAAAACACTAGTCCTGTAAAAAGTAATCTTCAAACTGTTAGATAAACTTTTATATTTAAGAAAAGTCTCCAACATTTTTCTCATGACTTTAGTCTTACCTCCTTAATCTAATAGAATGATACCATAGACGAAGATGTTCCGAACTTCCTTCATGGACGGTTCACCCGTTAACGGATCTAGAGGCATCCAATTTAGGTTGGACACCAGGCGAACACATTCTTGAAACTCGATTCTTACTTTCACAATATTTCTTTTTGTCTCTCTTTTTATGTTTTCTCTGGCGTACACTGGTCACTTCGAACTCTATGTAAAGGACACCAGGAAATGTCTTTTACGTGTGGTTCGGGACTCGACCTGTTAATAAACTGGATTCCTCGGGAGACAAAGAGGAACTTGTCAAATTTCTTGACCTACAGTGTTGGGTTAATGCCCGACTTTAATTCAATGACTCATCTATAGTCCCGACTCGAAACAAGACTTATAAAATCAAATTTAGATTATTGATTCATCTTCAAAAGACAACAAAAAAAAATTTAACGTTACAAACTCTGACTCTACTTATGTCAAGAAACAATGTTTCATCGTAGGGTAAGTACGAGGTAAAATTAAAGGGTTGAAGACAACTACGATTGTATAGATCTCCTTCGTTGCTACCACCACTACTATACGTTCGAAAACGTTTCGAACATAATAAACATACGATTTCCTACTTTTACATTTTACAGTGTGACTTCTCAAAATACTGGGTCAGTAAGTCTCTCTGGTAGGGACTTGACCAATCAACAGTCCTACCTTGTTTTACTAGAGTTCAAGTTTTTTTTATATAGTACCGACTTTTCAATACCTACCCTACTTAACACAGGAGGTTTAAATATACAACTCATTTATAACAAATTATATCGAGACTCCTCACTCACCACTCTCCGTATCTGACCTGTGGGGTCAGGACCCCAATATACGTTCCGTCTTCTCGGGAGGACCCACCAACCTCCTGGTACCCCGAATTACCCTCCTTACACCCCTCGGACCTCTGACGATCCCTCCTCGGGGCCGCACGACCGGACGGAGGTCCGTCCCACTCCTCTCCAGACGAGATCCCAACGATACAGAGGACACTGGTGGAGCCGTTCATGGGGGTCGGGTTCGGTTCGTTTGCGAGGTCGGGGCGAGTGGGACACCGTGTCACAACGGGGGCACGACCCTACCGGTACTGGTCCTCCTCTGAGTTTGAGTCTACGTCTTCGTGGAACCAGGGCCCCGTCTCGACCCACCCCACCACCACCGACGACAACCGGGAATCAGTTCGTCGAGGGTCCTCGGGTCTAGAGGTTGTGACCGACGGGATGGTGTCGAGTAGAGGAGTGCGTCCGGTTTTCAGATACGCCCGGGGTGGACAGGACCGAACTCCGAAGTGTTATCCCGACCTCTCCGTCCCCTGCCACCCGCGACACTCCCTATTTCCCCTGAACGTGGGTTCGACGCAGACTCGTCTCGCTCCCGGTGTTGACGTCTACAGACGTGTCCGTCGAGTGGTCTCTGTCGGACCTAAAAACAGACACCGACTGTGCTCGGTTCTCGAGTGAGTACGGGGTGAACGAAGTCGCGAGACCTCACCCCTAGGGTCACCACACCCGTCACCTCTTTTGTGTGTGAAGTTTCCCTTATTTCGGTCGAACCGAGACTGGAAGTACCGAAGACGAGGTCATTACACCCTAGTCGAGGACGGAGATTACTCTGTCACTGTCGTTGACTCGTCTACCTTACAGGGTGGAGTATGGGTCGAGGACGAGTTCGTGGAGGTAGAGGTTCGAGTAGGGGGGGGGGGGCGGTTGTTCCACTACCGACGGTCTTCGGGGGACTGTTTTTCTGTGTGGAATCGCAAGTACAGTCTAAGTCGAGGGGAGGGGGTCATCGTGACCCGTACACGTCAGACATATTCCTACAAGGGTGTATTCTTGTGAGGGAGGACTGACATTATTCATTGACAAAGTGGATTTACGGATCTCCGTCTCTTTCATTTCGTTTTAGTTTTCCGTCCCCTTGATGAGACCTAATTTTCTCGTTCTCTTTTTAGGGACTTTTTTTGGGTTGTTATTAGCTCTTTATTTGTTAACCGGTCTAGTTCTTAAGTTTCGTAACCATCATTTTCATCAGACTTAACCCCTTTTCTTATCGACATGTGCTACTTTTAACATTATTCCTTGATCTTTTGTATCTTCTCTGGGTTAACATTCACTTCTTAAGTTGTCTACGATAGTTTTCAGTGATCTTCCTGACCGATCGTCTTACTCACTATGTCTTTTTACGAATTGACTGGATCTTCTGTGTGATTACCTTAAGTAGTTTAGTCTTGTGGTTTTTCTTTTTTTGTTTAAAATTTTGTACTTTCATCAAATAATTCTCTAGAGACCTTATTATGATTCATATAGTTGTAAAGGGGGACCCCAGTGTTTCTGTGTCAGTGCGGACTCGTGTGTGTGTCTGTGTAGTTGTAAGTGTAATATCCCCAGGGTCTTCCGCTTCTCTCTCTTCTCCTAACTTTTACATAAACTCCTTTGATACCAAAGGGTTTGGACTTCTTCCTTTGCCTGTAAGCCCATGTCCTTCGTGTCTCAGGGTTTGTTCTGTTTGGGTTTATCTCGGTGTGGTTCTATATAGTATTAAGTTTATCGTTTTCAATTTTTTTTTCCTTTTAAGATTTCCTTCGTTCTCTTTTTGTTTCTCCGAATATGTTACCTTAGGGGTATTCAGATAGTCGACTAAAGAGATGTCTTTTGGGATGTTAGATCCTATGACATAGGTCGTACTAATAGTAAATCTTATCTTCTTTATTTCTTAAAACGTCTATTTGTTTTCGATTTTCTCAAGTAGTTATAATTTGGTTGGGATTTTCTTTACAATTTCTAGAAGAGATTCACCTTTTCTTCATTCTTAAATATATTTCCCTTTTCGGGTTATCTTTTCTGTTTTTATATTATTCCTGACTCTTAGTTGGTGAATTATTCGGTTATACTTCGAATTTTCTGTTTTTTGACATTTTCGTTGATGTTATTTGTTAATTCCCTATCTGTACTTCTACATAGTATGTTGTAGTTTTAGTGTTTTACACCCCCTCCCCTCATTTTTACATCAAGAAAATCTTACACAGACTTGAATTTACTGATGGTCAAACTTTGTTCACCCATGTCAATATTTAGTTGTATATACTTGAGGTACCCTTTGTGTATAGTTTTTGGATGTTATCTGTGTGTTTCTACCTTTCTTTCTTGTGTAACACATTGTATTTGTCGGTTACCCCTTCGATAAGCAATTCGTTCTACCACGGTCCAGATAAAGGTATTGTAATTATTTTATCGTGTTTTAACTTCTTTCAGTATTACTAGTGTCAAATTCTCAGTGGGTAGAGCTATCGAATAAATTTCGTAAGAAGAGACGAAAGAAAGACATTTTTAGCAGTATCTCGGAGATTATGGAGACTAGAGGTAAAAGAAGTAAAAAGAAAAGTAAAGACCCGAGGGGTACGAAGTCAACCGAGAACGTTCTTAAAACGACTCCGTGGGAGGAAAAGTTCACCGAACAGACAAAGGTGTTCTCAGGAATTTTTAGTGTGGGCGATGCTGTTCAGGTGAACCGGATTTAATCTAAAAAAATCACTGAAGGGACATACGTAGGGTAAAGTAAAGAGAAGTGAAAGAGGATTAAAGTCGTTAAGTAAGGGTGTAAAAAACCGTATATTAATTCTTCGAGTGACTTTAAAGGTTTTACAGTTTAGGTTTCCTATATGAACTCACAAACAGACTAGACTGAAAAGAAGCTCTGTCGAAAGGTGTATTATAACTTAGGAAAGAGGACCGAAAGGATGAAGGGACCCACTAAGAAACAAAAGACAAGAGGTCCTGAACGACTTGTAGTATCGGTGACACAACAGACTACGACTTAAATTCGTGGACCCACAAAGTGGAGGAAGGTTTCCGTCGTAGTAAAAGAGGGGACAAAATTGACGGAGGTGGTTAGTTCAGTCTTTTACACGCATAGTGGTAGAGAGAGGGGTTGTCGATTATTCTGTAGACGTACCGGTACTGGGAACGGGTTCGGGAATAGTAGGACTCAACGGAAGGAGGGTCAGAGATAAGAAAGGCTGTAGTGGAAAGGGAAGTGAGGTAGAAGAGGAGGGTGCCGGTTGAGATACTAAAGGACTTTTACATTTATACTAAGAAACTGTAAGAACGAAAGTTGTGAAGCTACAGAAGTCTAGAGATATCGGCACGAAGAGTTTGTAGCCATACTGCGTCAGTGGGTCCTCGAACAATTTTACACTGAAACTACCTCACCCCTGTATCGGTCGAGGGACGCGACGATATCGAGGAACCTACTGTGAAACTCATCTTTCTCAAGGTTCAAGTACAGGTTTAGAGTATCGGGGATGTCAGACCAAGGACGAACTGTACTGTAGACACTGGAGACTGGAACGGGTCCTTAATGTACAGTTTGGAATCAGTGAAGTTTGGAAGTAAGGTGGAGCTAGGTGCCTGGGAGTCTCAAAGATCTATGTCAAGGGTAAAGAAAACAGTCGGTCACTTTATTCGTGGTCGACCCCTAATCAGGTATAAGTTTTCTATTTTTAGTCTATTTTAAAGGTATTATCGTCCCGTTATGTACAAAATGTTCGAGAAATCACACTTTACCAAGTTATTATAGTGTAAACAAAGTTTGAAGAATCGTTAAGTGGAAACCCAGAAATGGTGTCATTAGAAAAAAAGGAATTACTTTTAGAGTGATTTTAAAAGTACTCCGACCACCATTCTCTAGTCTTGATATAACTTAGAATACTTTTTATATAATATGTAGAAGAAGATCTATAACAGAAATTATAAAAGTTCTCTACTAGTTAACGAATAGAAGTAAGATCGAAACATCGAAGAAAACGAAAATAGTAATTTTCAGAGATTATTTTTCCATCTAATTTTATGTAAGCCGACGAACTGGTCTCAACTTGTGTGAAAGGATTGTGGCACTTACAACCCTTCGTTACAAAAAATTTTTCAAAAATAACCTCATATCAACTAACTGTTACAACACAATCAAAGTTCCCATGTCGTTTCACTAAGTCAATATATGTGTATGTATATATATATGTGTATATATATACGTGCACACGTACACTCACGATTCAGTGAAGTCAACACGGCGTGAGACACGTTGGGATCCTTGACATCGGGCGGTCCGAGGAGACAGGTACCCTAAGAGGTCTGTTCTTATGACCTCACCCAACGGTCCGGGAGGGGGTCCCCTAGAAGGACTGGGGCCCTAGCTTGGAACACAGAGGACGTAACCGTCTACCCAGAAATGGTGATCAGGGTGGACCCATCGAATGTGTATGTATGCAAGAAAAAGTCTAAGAAAAAGTAATAATATTCTATAACTCGCACCAAGGGACACGTAATGTCATACAGGAATGGTCAATAGATAAAATATATATCATCACATATACCCAATTAGGGTTGGAGGATTAAGTACACTCTTTTTTAATTGCAGGAACAAGGAACTCGGGTCTTGTCTTGGGTGATATCTTTTTTTAGAGCGTGTCGATCGACTCGACAACCCAAGTCGAAGTAGAAAAGGGTTCAGATCGTTATGTTGGGTTGTGAAATAGTCAGCACTTTTGACGACTCGGCAGAAATGTGAGTAGACATGAAAACGTGTACGATGAGCTAGCCGAATTTTAAGGGAAAGAGTGAGGACATCGATTGGGTACGACTAGAAAGTCTTGATCCAGTTTACAGTGGACCTGGTCCTTCGGACTCGACGACCGATCGAAGAATGACTCAATGGATACTCCTGGCGGTAAACATTACATCTTTTAGACTAAACAGACGTACTAGAGTCAGGGGTGAGGTAATCTCCGTCTCTGGAGTATAGAGGACTCGGACGACCGTGTCACAACTTAGTGTACCACGAACACCATCTGTCTTCTTACGGGAGAGGAGAGTTTCTATAAGTATAGAAATAGAGAACGTGGTCGAAAGGTAACCAATTTGCCTGAAACGTTTACCTTAAGTATTAGAATTTTACCTCAAAAAGGATCTAATAATAGAACCACCTAGGTTACATCGGTGTTCCTAGGAAGATTCTCCTTTCTACACAGTCTCAGTGTCTTTCTCTGTACTCCAACTCACTACGTCGGACCTCGATTCCGGACACGTTCGCCTTTTTCCGTTTTTTTTTTTTTTTTTTTAGGGGTCTTCAGTTGTCTTTCCTTCCGGTTGTGGATCTAAAACCACCCACTCTGGATAAAACCTAAAGACTAGAGGACTTGAGATTCTACCCAAAGGGTCCAACACGATTTCTGAACGGACCGTTACGTCCTCTGAGTACTCTGTACCCAAACTAGGGACCCAACCCTTCCAGATCTCCTCCCGTACCGTTGGGTGAGGTCATAAGAACGGACCTCTTAGGTACCTGTCTCCTCGGACCACCCGATGTCAGGTCTAGCGTTTCTCAGTCTACACTGACTTCGAAGAATCGTGTGTACGTGCTGGAGAAACTTTTAGTCTAAAAGTTGTAATGTCTACCACCTTTCAGGAGTATCCATTGCGTGATTCTTCGATCGAGTCGATTCTCAGACTAAGTCAGTAGTCTGAAAGGCCCGTCGGGTTATGAGACACGAAGGTTACGTTACGTTCCCCGTGTCCAAGTTAAGGATTAATCCCTTGATTCTAGGATGTACGACGAGGACATGCGGTCGTGTCACGACGGCTTTTTTTTTCATAAACACAGTAAAATTCGGTGATGTAAACCCACTAAACGATGTCGTCGTTTTCCTTTGATTATGTCACGAGTTAATTACAAGAAAGTGTCTTGCGTCCTTATCTTTTTACGGAGACCCGAGTCGAGGAGCTAAAACACGAGAAAGACAGAGGAGAAAGAGGGACTCGACGTCCATTTCCACGTCTACTACCGACATCCTGGAGTCGTTCTATGGAAAGTGTGCGTATCCAAATGACGTGTGGGGATGCTGACAAGGATGGGGTGCGGTGGGGGGCGGGGCTGACACAAGATAACCAGATCGACCCCGTCCCGACCCTCCCCTTATTACTTCCCGAATACATTATGTGACAGTGAGGTGATTTTGCGTTTCAGGACGAAGTAATTTATTTATAAGAGACAGTGGATCACCACGTCCAGGACACCAACCACGACATCCCTTAGAAATAGACCAAAGATCAAATTCTAAGAGATCGTGAGAAACTCTTGACGTTGTTCCATTTAAGTTCGTATGATGACGACAACTAGGGGGTGGGAGGGGGCCCAGAGAGGTACGAGGGTAAGAGGGGGTCCTTGTGTCCTGCCGAATGGAGGAACCTCTTGGATCCAAAGAACTGAGAGAATCCAATTACAAGACTTTATGACGTTTTTAATGGGGAGGAATCCGGAAATAAAGGTCACATTCCGTACATTTATATATGACTTTTTCTGGAAAAAACTTTCCATCGAAAGGAAAAGTGTCGACAGAAGTATTTAGAAAATTAACGTTACCACTACCAATTTTACGTGCTCTGCTTCAGGTGGGACAGTGAACGTAAGTCAGTGGTCCGGAGATCCACAGCGGTGGTGGGTTCAGGACAATAGCCTCCCGCGACCGGGACGTGTCTCCCTGAGTCACAAGTCATAACAAAGTTCTAATAAGTCCCTTTTTTTTTACGCATTTCATATGTAATATATAAAATATGTATGTTACATACCCAAAGGGACCACCGAGTCTACCATTTCTTAGACGGACGTTGTACCCTCTGGACCCATTCTGGGGACCCAACCCTTCTAGGGGACCTCTACCCTTACCGTGGGTGAGGTCACAAGAACGGAGCTAAGGTCTCTTCGGACTGTCCGATGTCAGGCACCTCGGTGTTTCTCAACCTGTATTGACTCGTTGATTGTGAAGGTTATGTGTTACATATATAAACGCGGATATAATGTGTATATTGTTTAAAAAACCGGATCTAGAATATATGTATATTTCTTGTGACCGTAAAAGGAGGTGCGGTACGGTCGAGATCAAAAGACTCGTTTTAAGTTTATTCTTTCATTTTCGTCATCTCACCATTTCTTAGGTGGACGGTTACGTCCTCTGAGATCTCTGTGGCCAAGCTAGGGACCCAGTCCTTCTAGGGGACCTCCTCTTTTACCGTTGGGTGAGGTCATAAGAACGAACCTCTTACGGTACCTGTCTCTTCGGACCACCCGACGTCAGGTACCCCAGCGGTTCTCAACCTGTACCGACTCGTAGATGTGTGTGTTCTTTCATTTACTATATGGACCGATGAAAATTTAAGATAAGAAAACGAGACAAAAGGTGTAGTCGTGACCTTGTAGGACCTAAAACAAACTGATAGTTTTATAAGTGATTTCTACGTGGGGTAAGATGTCTATGTCCGTTTTTTAACAAGTAAAGGTTTGTCAGTCACAAAAGGGAAGGAGACCTAAGAGTAGACAAAAGCCTCTGGTGACACTCAACCAACAGTTTTGTTCACACTTCGTCGTTTGTCCTTTCTTACCCCCGTGAATCTCAAGATTTTTATGAGGTTTTACAGTGATCAATTAGTAATTACAAGCCAAGAAAGGGTAAGACTTCAAAATTCGAATGCATAAACATGCATATACCGTACGCCTTAGACTTTATTCTTACGGCCCAACCCACTTAAGTCTTCCCAAGTTTTCTCAACGTGCAGACGGAAGGTTGAGACGGGAAGACACTAGACTTCTTCCAAAAGAGGTCGGTGAAGTCCAACTTTTGTGTACCGTTTGAAAATGTTTTTACTAGTCAACAAGATCAAAGGGAGAAATGCGACTTGAACGGAGGAAACAAGGGCTCAGAAATAAATGTGGTCCCGTCCCGATGTCGAGGACACCAAAACGACCAGTGAGAGTGGGATCCTAAAGAGAACGAGGACTGAGAGATTAATAACGTAAAATAAAGATTATCGGCTACATTCAGTGTAAAGTATCCGATCCGGTTCTGTTTATTAATTTTTCTTGTAAACAAATTTCTATAAGGAACGGAGAGCAAAAAAATTTTTGATTCCAAACCATCTTGCTTTTGGACTCTGTTTAGAGGTAGTTCTGTACATACATACATACACATAAGTACACGTGTACGTGTGTGTGTGTATGTGTGCACACGCACGTGTCTGCATTTATTTAGGTGTAGAATGTAAAGTCTAAATCTGTCGGTAAAAGACTCTTGAAACTTATATTGGTTTTGATAACAATCCGTTTCTTGAAACTGACATTAGTTCCAATAACATTCTGTTCTCTTGTACGACAAAAATAGTAGGTGGGGGAACAAGATGGGTTCTTTTTATGACTTGTCGTCACTCGAGTATAATTCCGGATACAGATCAATCACGAGTTGACCGTCTAAAGACAGTCCGAAGATTTTCGTTAAGTGTAACTAAAAACTGAAACCTCGATTTTAATTATTCCTCGGGTCCTTCCGGTCCCAAAAAGGAACTTGTCTCTTTGGTGGGTTTCCGATACAATCACTTACTTAACCGACACGAGTACTTCAGAACAACAAAATTTCACACATATATTTTCCTATCGTTGGTTTAACTTTTCCACCCCGTTTGATGATGTCTATCTTACCACTCGTTGTTTCAGGGAGACATATTGTAGTCCGTAAGTTATCGGACACTATTTGGTCTCGTCTTTTCTTTTACTTTTTTTTTAACATATGTACAGATATTCGTTTAGTGAAACGACATGTCGTCTTTAATTGTGACGCTTAGTGGATTTGAAGTTATTTTATTTATAAAAATTTTTAACTCTTTCACTTATTAATATGCTACTTTCGTAGTTTAACCCAGACGAAGGTAACATTCAGTTGTCACTGAGAAGATGAACTGATGACCCCTTTAATCTTACAAATGAATTGATTATCAAAACGTTTCATTATTCCAGAGTTTGGAGGGGCCGTATGGATTCTTGTCGACTGTTCAGACCCGAACACCCATTTCCTTTAATTAAGGGCCTTGATTGTGGTCACAATGGTGACTAAATGACTGTGGATACTTTAGATGTGGTATCTTAGATTCTCAAATCTCTCACGTCTCCGACGGGTCCCGTCGAGGAGTCGCGGGGTCTTTGGAAAAGATGTCCACCCAAAACATGGTGGTTATCACTGTAGTTGTGTCATTCGCGGATTTTGCTATCTCGGTGTAACCTTCAACGAAAAGATAAGGGTTGTTTCAGGTCTTACCACGACCATGATACTTATACAATGAGAACTAAATCATTTATACCGAACTACCGTGTGTTTGGGGAGGTTATGACAACTCTGTGACCTAGGTTTCTGTTCGTAAGGTCGTCGTTCGACTCTTTCCGTGACCCTTCCCTGTCTCTTAGGACCTGTCCAGTAGAGCACTTCGGTTAATGAAAGAGTCATTTTAATTAAAAAGAAAGTGAAGTCCGGGTGAATTTTCAATTATTTCCTTCCGATAGACCGTCCTATTAGATAGAGAAGAAATGGGTAGGTGAATTAGTGATCGGTGGTACCTGACGTTCAGACCCTTTCGCGGATTAGTAACCTAAATTAACCTGGACCGTGGATGGCAAAGGATTATTGAAAAAGACGGAACAGAAGGTAATCTCCATCTAGAAAATCCCACTCATTTATCCAGTCTGAAATGTCTCTCAGATAAGTTAAAAGACAAGTGGTGTCCTCATTTAATTTTTGTTTTTCTCTTTCTCGGTATTCGACACAGGAAATACGTTCATAGCCCAAGAACCATAAATAACAATCCCTTAAGTTCTTCTTTAAGATCACGATCCGATTCTAATTACGAGATTTTTATCCAATTATATATAGGAGATTTCTTGACTAACGTACTCCTCAGTGAAGATCTTTGAAATTTATATAAGGAGTCGTAGTACCAAAAAAAAAAAGGGAAATTTAATTTAAAGTTGTCGAAATATTTTGGCTCTTGGTGTTTCATTCCTACCGACCTTTAGTTCCAGTGTAGGACGCGAAGTGTAGAAGGACATTGTAGACACGAACACTGTTCTACGAGTGGTCGAATCAATCGTTCACTCACCGGTCGAAAGGGTTGAACGGTCGGTCCGGAGTTCATGACAAACCCTACGTTTAAAAGTGAATTTAATGGTTTAACGAAGTGTTTTGTGCCTGGCAGGAAACAAGAATTACTTGTACACACTAAGGTCTATTCTTCAATACTGTTTCTCTTAGGAAATTACTATACACGGTCGATAGTGGTATGATTCAGAAGCGAGGTTTAAGTGGACGGTTGTGTACAAGACATTCCTACCTGTCTTGAGGAGATTCGTAGAAGGGTAGTGTCACTCGTGCGACAAGGTGAACAAGTCTGTCTTCTACGACCTCCCTGTTACGTCCTCCTTCCCCCACAAGGACACTCCGACGTTGTACCACCCAGTCACCCAACCCAGACTACCGCGACGAAATTGAGGCCCAGGATCTTGTACACCACAGAGCCCCTTGAACATCGAGACCAGACCGGTACGGGTGGACCACGGGGGTGGGGGTGGGGTCGGGTTACGTCCTCCTCCACAAACGAAGGACAACAGTTCGTTGACATCCGGTCAGGACGGGTCCCTTTGGACAATTGAAGAGACGTCTGACATTTATGTTGAAAAAGTTGTTTGAGACTTCGGACTGGAGGGAAGGAGGGCTCAAACAGGAAGGAACCTACGAGAGGGAGTCGGTGTCCCATTTTACGTCAAAAGAGTTTAGGCTCTCAGTGGGAAAGTAGTTTCACATTATTAAGAACTGTAAAATGAAGGGAACAAATTTAGTGGCTCACCACACATAGAAGACTTACCAGTGTCAGACTATGTTGTGTAAAGGGTGAAGTGTTGGTCATTGACAGTCGTCTTTTCTGTGTTCCGAAGTTTCGAGGATCACTGTCTCGTTCTTTTTTTAAGTTGAAAAGTCATGGACCAGAATGTACATTAATAGTTCATGTGGTAATTGTGTACGAATTTCGGTACATAAAGTAGACTGACATCCCATTTGATAATTGTATTGTTTAAGTGACATATGTTCATTTTTTCTCTTATATATACATTAAGGTGAGAGAATTATGTTTCGACTGGGTATGGTTTATTCTATTCTAAATTCTTTACTTTTTTTCGTCGAAAACTCTATGACTTTCATGTGTAAATACGAGGGTCTATTCCGTGTTTCTCGTGACACGACACGACATGAGTTAGTTCAGGCTGAGACGCTGGGATATCTGGTATCGGCTGGTCCGAGGAGTCAGGTTCCTAAAAGGTCCGTTCCTATGTCCTCACCCAACGGTGAAAGGGAAGGTCCCATAGAAGGGTTGGGTACCTAGTTTGGGCGTAGAGGACGTGACGTCCGACTAAGAAATGACGACCCGGTGGTCCCTTCGGTCATGTTTCTCGCGATATAGTATGTTTACATTTATAGACATGTCCATGGCCACGTCCATAGTTGTTTGAGGTACACCTACCTTTACTACACCTAGACCAAATTAGTGTAGTACAAACTCAGACTGACCACTAATACGGTAAAGACTTTATCCTATCCCGTATAAGACAGAAAAGATTCTACAAATGGTCCTTTTTCTATGTCTCCTCGGACCATCCGATGTCAGGTATCCCAGTGTTTCTCAGTCTGTACTGACTTCGTTGAATCGTACGTACGTTTCCCGATAAACGTTACTCTTACTGATTATGTGTTAAAAGTCCTTGTGGCCTCTTTTGAATTTTTAGGTAAGACACAATTTTTCTGGGTATAAATCCTTCTATCGGGAGAGGGACCTATCTGTGACGATGGTGACTTTAAGGGGAGTAAGTGAACAATGAGACGGACGCGATGGGACTCACGTCGTTGTCGACGGATAGGAGCGACCTCTACATTGACAAATGTGAAACACTGAACTCATTTCGACAGGGATCTCTTGACCCAGTGAGACCTTGCCAGAATGATTCTCCGTTGGACAAGTGACTTACTCAGGTACCATCCCTTTTCCAGCCCGAAGGGACCATCGAGTCCCCATTTCTTAGACAGACGTTACGTCCTCTGCGTCTTCTACACCCAAACTAGAGACCCAGTCCTTGTGGGCGACCTCCCGTACCGTTGGGTGAAAGTATGAGAACCGATCTCTTTAGGGTGCCTGTCTGTTCGGACCGTCCCATGTCGGATACCCCGACGTTTCTCAGCCTGTGTTGACTCGCGCGTACGTCTCCTTTCTCCAACGAACGACAGTAACGAGTCTTTGATGGGTGGTCAGACTTACGATGTCAGTAAAGTGGACCACTTATACATTGGTCATTGTGACAGACGCGGGTCAGTACAAAGCTGATCCTACCTCTAGGACAGTATAGACTAAAGAGTAAATGCTGACCCTGTGTCATCTTATTTATAAAGAATCCGTACATTTTGTCAGGTCCTTCCCTTCGTCGACAGAGTCAGGAAGGGAGACCAACGGTTAGACCCTTCATTTTTACAACGACAACAGTAGTGAAGACAGGGGACATGAACAACAAATCCTACACCGATCCTCGCCTGACAAACTCACCAAATAGTACTTCTGTCCGTCCCTCTCTCTTTTTCTGTTCAGACCCGTTCCCCTTCTCCCAGTCACGGCTTTACGACCAGAAGGACGGGGTCGACAACTCGAGTCTCACGAGAGACTCTGACTGGCACCCGACCGGACCTCGGGTCCTAGAAATAAAGTTGGAACACCATGATAACTGTGTACTGTAATTTACCTAACTATCCCTCTTTTAATTCTCTTTTTATACTAGAGTTGCTTTGTCTACCCTGTCATCATGGTTATTCGATTTATTTTAGTCGTACTTTTTACGCAGATAGTAAATACAGTCTGTTCAACAAGGTGGGTAGTCGCGAGTCAGGGAATCAACACACGCTGAGAAACACTGGGGTGCCTGACGTCGGGTGGTCCGAGGTGACAAGAAGAGTCCATTCTTGACCTCACCCGACGGTAAAGGAGGAGGTTCCCTAGAAGGGCTGGGTCCCTAGCTTGGGTGCAGAGAACGTAGAGGACGTAACGGTCCACCCAAGAAATTGTGAAGTGGTGGTCTCTTCGGGTCTCTGATTTAGGACAGATTCACACCATCGAGTAATCTTACTGTTTGGTTCTCGGGGTCTCGTCGTTCGTTGTGTCTACCGACCGTAGAGAACCGACCGTTCCCGATATAATGTTAGTGAGAGAATAAAGTCTCTTCACAGGATTTACTTTATTAGACTTCTTTGTAAGGACGTGAATTACTCATGACAATGGTAGTTAATAAAAGTGCTATTCTTATTATGTACAAAAGAGGGTTTGATAAAACGACTCTCATTGTTGTTGTTGCTTTTTCCAATTTTTAAGACCCGTACTTTTCCTTCGATAAGAGGGAATTATGAGTGTACAACAAAATTAGAAACCGTTCCTTTGAAGATTTTTCGTCTACTAGGTATATAAGAAGACTCGAGTTCAAAATGTCTATGTCTCTTGTAAAATCCTTTAGATCCTGTTTTTAGGATAATTATAAGTAGTGACAAGATGTCTAATATCTACCCTAGACACTAAGTAATTTAAGGAAGGAAATTTTTTTTTTACGGTGGCACTGAGTCAAGTGTCCGCAATTGACTACATTATCCCCTGTAGTTGTACTATACTATTATTTCCTTCTCCGACCTGTGTCTCTCTACAGGACCCAATGTTCTGTATGTGCAATAAGAAAGCAAGGTCTTTTTTTTTTTTTTCTTGGAGACGGAACTTACTAAGTTCGATCTCCCTGTCTTTTTGGTTTACTCTTTTCGTAAATAGGACCGTCATATAATCTTTTAATATAAGGTCTTCTACAAGTGTGAAGGAAAGTATAATATTTCCTTCTTTCCTCTATAAAACGGTTTTGAGTTTTCGCGTAAATTCCAGAAAGAAATAATATTTAAGTCCATTTCTTGTCATGTCAGGTTCTCTTGACATTGTATTCGGTATATGTATTAACTTTTAAAAGATCACCGGTGTAATTTTTTTTTTTTCACTTTAGTCAAAAATTGTAAATTTGGCTATACAGGTTTTATAATAGTAAATTTTGCATTAACTATATTTTTAATTCTATAAAATAAAAAAGTATTCAGAAGTTTTATACTTGGTGTAAAATTTAAGTGTCGTATATTGTTTCAGTCCTTCATGTAAAGTTCACGGGTTATTAAGATACACCGAACGACCTTGGTGTGACTCGTTGACAAGACATGATAACGCGAAAGCAAAGGCAATGTAATTGCTACTATCTATAAACGTGATCTCGAAAAAGTCATCTTTCAGACCACTGTCACTTCAAATACTAATATCTTGGGTTTTCCTACATGTAATGCTCTCACGCCTGACGACAAAATTATTTTTTTCCAGATTTAAAGACACGGTAAGTAACATTCGTCATGGTTCAAAAGTCAATCATAAAAAGTTTACAGTCGTAGGAACCGGGTACTTTTTGTGACGGGGGACTAATCGTCCTCGGAGTCTTCTGACGTGACATCAAAGAACAAGAATATGGACGGTTGGTCTTTACTTTTATAAGTGTAGTGAAACGACTGTTTCCAGGTATGTCAGTTTCGATACCAAAAAGGTCATCAACACATGTCTACACTCTCAACCTGGTATTTCTTCCGACTCACGTTTTCTTAACTACGAAAGTTTAATACGACCTCTTCTGAGCACTCTCAGGAAACCTGACGTTTCTTTAGGTTGGTCAGTTAGGATTTCCTTTAGTTGGGACTTATAAGTAACCTTCCTGACTACGACTTCGACTTCAAGGCATTGACACCGGTGGACTACACTTCTCGACTAAGTAACCTTTTCTGGGGATACGACCCAATTCTAACTCTCGTCTTCCTCGAACCCCGCTGTCTCTTACTCTACCAACCTACCGTAGTAACTGTGTTACCTGTTTACTTGTTTGAGACCCTCTATCACTTCCTGTCCCCTTGGTCCGAACGACGTCAGGTGCCTCAGTGTCTCAACCTGTACTGAACCACCGACTTGTTCAGTGTTGTATGACCCAAATAAGTGTACTAACACTATAAAGTAAGTCGAATTCTTAATAAATCAATACTCTTATCCACGTTGTGTTAGAGGAAGTTGAGTTTTTTTAATAAGACCACCTCTTGCCCACTTCATCTTTTCTTGTCGAAATAAGGAAACGGCCCGTTTCCGCCAGAATTGTCCGATTACGGGAGTTTTGAGACACGGGATGTTTTTTTAATAAAAAATTTACAGGAAAATTCATACTGCAGTAAAACCGGACAACGACATTCGGATAAGATATAACTGTATGTTTCCTTGACACGTATTTATTTGTACTTCAGATGTGTTTCTAAAGGAAAACCAAAATAAGACGTCATCCTTTTATTTAGTGTAAAGGATGGTTTATTGACCTTAACTACTCGGAATTTTAATGGAGTTTCTTTCTTGTGAAACTCTCGTATCAAACACACACACACACACACGAATGAACAATTCAGCACAGGTTGAGAAACACTGGGTAATCTGGCATCGGGTAGCCCGAGGAGACAAGTACCCTAAAATATCCGTTCTGATGTCTTTACCCATTGGTAAAGGAGGAGGTCCTGTATCTCCAAAGGTTCCATGTAGAAGAGATCCGACTCTACGACTCCTCCACTTTTAATCGTGTATTGTGTATTAAATGTGTAAATTGAAATAAGGGAGGTTTATCTTATTTCAAAGTGTACGAAAAAAGTATTAAAACCTTTGTTAAAGTCTTAAAAATGAGATTTATACCAAAGATGAAATAATCAATTCGTAAATGGTTATTTTGATCTTTCTGGAAAGTTTTAAATTAATTTTTTTTTTTGTGTTATCTTTTTTACCATCTTCTGGATTCTCCCTAAAGGTCCTTCTTCTTTATTCTTAAGGGTATCATTTTGTATAAACAGCACAATCATCAGTTTATTTACTTTGGTGTCTATGGTAAAATGTGAGGAGTCGAACCGTTTTACAACTCAGACTACTAGCGTTTGGGATCACTCTAGCTCTCATGGTCTTTAAGATCTTGGGGTCATCCTAACAGTCATCCATGGTAGTGAAACCTTTTATTGAATCGGAACAGATCAATCCAATTGCTACACGGAAGATCGTGCGCCTTATATCGTTAAGGTAAGTTCCGAATGTAGATGAACACATACGCGGGGTCTTCAGTGGTCTTCTTACAGACGTCGTTGTAAAGGAAAGAGATAAAGTTTCTTTCCACACAAAGGTGTACCTCTTCCCTTTTTGACACTATATAAATATGTCACTTGATTATGAATCGACACTTGTTCGATCCCATGAACGAAGTTTTATTGATACGGGGTTTCGTCACTTGCATTTTTGTTTCCGCTACCTTCTTATGTCAAATTAAGGTAAGTAAGTTCTATACGTGTAAATCCATAGATGTGTTTCCATTTTCTTCTTTCCTGTCTTTCCAATGCTAGTTGTGCCGCGAGTCCTGCCGGAGGGTGATAACTTACCCCTACCCCGTCCCAGTCCCTTCCGGTGCACCGCGGTATTTCCCTGCCGTCCTCCGACGACCGTCTGTGATGACCCACACACGTAAAAGGAAATGCACCGTCGCATATACAATGTATCCCCACACACACGTGCGTACGACTAAGGTGACGTCCATACTCTATTAAAATTTTTGGTCTTACCAAGTTTGTATGTATCTTTTTCTAATATGTGGTGTAAAGTCTACTTGGTAGTGGATCTTGTGACTTGAATGGAGAGAGAGGTTAGTGGTGGACGATAGGAACGACACTCGCGAAGACAAAGAAAGGAGGACCTCCGGACTCTGATAGCAGGACGAGTCTGACAGGGGGAGTACAAGATCCCCGCGTTGTGTATGACTAATTGGCCCACTGGTTTGATTGGACCGGACGTGACGGTCTTTTGATCGTTCAACCTTTTAGACCCAATGTTCATCCGCCCGTAAATGAACCGAAGGGACCAAAGTGTTAAATCGTGAAAAGACCTCTGACTGTCGGACAAGAGAAATAGAGGAGGAAGCGGAGGGAACAGAACCACAGATTCCAATCTTTGTCAAGTCCCTGCGCGAATTGAAGTCTCCGACGGAAGTCTTTATAGAAGACGGAAGTCTCCACCGACGTCGTTTGCTTCGGGACGATAATGTCCAACGCCGATGTGATGAAAAAGAAAAAACGTGTTTTAATCCCTGCGCTACCTCTTCCTTACCGTTGGGTGAGGTCACAAGAACGAACCTTTTAGGGACCTGTCTCCTCGGACCGCCCGATGTCAGGTGCCCCAACGTTCTCAACCTGTGCTGAATCGTTGATTTGGTTGGTTCCCTTCTCTTCGGTGTCGGGTCGCGAAGTCACATGAGTCCTTTGGTGACAGTCCATAAACTTGGTTCGTTCCCTACTCACTAAATTGCGGTAAGAACCAGGACCAGTGACTCTACTAAGACGTCAGTGGAGGTTATGTGTGTGTGTGTGTGTGTGTGTGTGTGTCTACTAAGACGTCAGTGGAGGTTATGTATGTGTATGTGTGTGTGTGTGTGTGTGTGTGTGTTACTAAGACGTTAGTGGAGGTTAATGTGTGTATATGTGTATGTGTGACTCTACTAAGACGTCAGTGGAGGTTATGTGTGTGTGTGTGTGTCAGTGTGTGCTAAGACGTCAGTGGAGGTTATGTGTGTGTGTGTGTGTGTGTGTGCATTGACAGAGAAACTCACCAGTTACTCGGTATACGTAAAAAGGTTGATTAGATATCGAAAAGTCTAAGTTTGTTTGTGTTTTTATTTTAATCTTTTCCATATTCTGTGTCATCCCTTGTTTGTGAGGTAAAAGTCTGACACCCAAAAGACCTTAAATAAGGAGAAATTACGACTTATATTTTAGACTGTAAAGCGGTTACGGAAATCTCTGTTTACGTATGTTTAACTTTAGATTTTTGTTATTAAAACGTCTAGTTTCACCCAGAACTGTGAAATCTTTTCTATAATTTACTTTTCGTAGACATCTTTTTCGTTTTGGGATATATTGTCTTAGTTTAATTTTTTTTTTGTCGTTCTCCGAAACCATGGGAAGTTGTTGTCTCCTGTTTATTCAAATCAAGTAATAATTTAAGTACATTATATTTTTGTAGATGCACCCTCACAACCTATTTAGATATTTTGTCTTTGTTTAGATTTTATATAATCTCGGACTCTCTTTTTTTTAGAAGGAAAAGAGGAGAAACTAAAATTATCTTGTGGTCTTAGGCCTTTTTGTTCATGAAGGGGTTTATTTAAAAGAAGACCAGACGTATATGGATCACTCTACCGTGAGACATAAAACAGATTAAAACTTTTCCGCATTAGACTAAAAAATCGTCGTGTAAAGGAAACGAGGTTGTTCGGACGATATCCTTTCTTTTTAAGACAGAACTTTACGAGGACTATATAAATACAGATGCTAAGGGTAGGTGAAGAAAGGATCCACTAATAGGTCTAGATTTCCGTCGATCAATTTCTTCCCTACTTCTTTTAGTAATGCACAAACCTTAAATCGACCATTTTATGGTGTTCCTTCTCGTACTATAATAGACTTGTGTCACACCGAGTCCATTCGGGTCTGTCGTTATGGGAGACCTGAGGTGTCTCGGACCTATGGTGCCCTTTATGGTATGGTTACACGAAGACGCGAGTGAACATTGTTCGTGTTATGGTCGAGTTCGACCAGAGAGGATAAAGAAACGACTATTTTTTTTTTTTTATCATGTCCACTCCCATCTACCACACATTGACACTATTATTAAATCGAGAGGATAAGTAGATCAGACGAATCCTCTTAGATGATGTTAGTCTCATTAAGTTTCCACAACTCTGTTTGTTCAGACTCATCGAAAGAACCAGACGGTTCATAACATAACTAGGATACTGGGGTCTTAAATTGAGGGTTTCTGAGTTAGAATGGTTCGACGAAGAACCATGAGTGACCGTTCTCGTCTGTTTTACATTCAATCTAGTGTCATTGTAATTACAAAATTTGACGGCATAGAATCTTTCTTTATGATTCAGAATAGTCTGAAATTGTATTATGGTCAAGTTTTTGTTAAAGGACCTATCAGGGACCCTAAATAGTTCACCTTTACACTGGACCTAACATAAATTACGGTTGATTCGTCAGTATGAGTACTAAAGTGTCGTCGAAAGGAACCTCTCTTTTGACACCTAATACACAGACAAGGTCAGTTCATCCTTAGTCACCTTACGAAAGGAAGACCAATATCAGAACCTGACGTTTGGAGTCCGACCCCTATAGTCGAAATCGTAAGTTGTTCAAGAAATCTTCTCAGGTGTAAATCGTTCAACCTCCCTCTCTTTTGTGTCCACTGTCCTTGAGTCAAGAGAACAAGAGAAGGAAAGAATGTTTGAAGGACGAGTCTTAGGTTCCCGTCCGGGTGGTAGTCCTACGACTCTTGTCGTCTTACAGAATGTGTCAGGAAATTCTCAAATAGGACACGTTCTGATAAGGGTCCAAGCCGTTGATTTTTGAGAATTCACACTCGTCCCTGTTCCTACGTCATTTCCCTCGGAGACGGAATTACTTCATCTGTTCAAGTCATAAATAGACGTAGGTGAAGTTTCCCTCGTCCCTGAAGTGTACGGTACATGATAGGTCTCACTGAGGGACTGTCGGAGAAAGAACATGCATGAGACAAGACTTTTTAGTTACCACGAGTATGTACCTCATTCTTGTACATGGATGTAATAAGACTTTTAGACCCTGACACGTGACCGGTCTTTATACTCAACCGTCTTACTCTCCTGGTTACTTTTCATTGTGTCCTTTTTTTTTTAATTTTACATATCGTTATAATAAAAAAAATTATACGGAGTAGTTCCCAAGGGTTTTATGTAGATTGGTTCTAGAAGGAAAGAGTTTTTTATATTAGGAAAGTGTTTTATATATTCGTCGATGATCAATCCCCTCGACGTAAGTTTTTATATACACGTGAATACGTATGATTCAACGATCTCGACTTTACGAAAGTCTATACTCAGTCTATTATAGGAGATATTTAAATGATAGATTAATCACGTGGAGAACTTTATATGGAAAATACGTTAGAATACGTAATTCACTCTGAACGGGGAACGTTCTCTATTTCTTCGTACATAAAAAGTTTTATCGTTAAGAAAAGTAGGGATATTGAGCCAAGACTAGTATATGACATTAGTTGATACTAAAGACCTGTGTAGTCCTCCTCGAACCTCCTAAATATCCCCAGTCTTAAAGGTAGTGGTTTTCCTCCGATCTCGTGGATTGAAAAAGATGTCAATACTGTTTCGTGACCTTATAAACACTAAGACGTCGTTTCTGGAAGTCGGGAAACAGTTGGTTGTAACGATAAAAAGAAAGACTAGTTTTATAAGATTTTCGGACCGTCTGATTAAAGTTCCTATAGTGGATCCATCACTCTTCTCTTCGTCCAAACTCATCAGGACCGTAGTTGATGTTTGGTCCCGTCTAGGTCATAAAAGAGAGACTACCACGGTGGGCGAATAGTGAGTCAGTAAGTCCTTCGTGTGGACCTTGCCCACTGTCAAGGAGACCCATTTCACTCCGTTGACGTCCATTAAGACTTTTATTCCTTTTTTTGGGTGGTGTCAGGACTAAACCAAATTTCGTTAGTACGTTAGGGTAATCTGGGTTCAGAAAGGGTTTGTGGAAAAGGTACCGTTCGTTTCAGTGACTATTGCGTACACGAAGACAGTGTCACTACGTAATCCATTCGTCCGCACGCGGCTCATGGTTTCCCCTGAGACCTTACGTAGAGGTAGAGAAGGTGAACAGAAGCGATTCCAAGACGGATAAGTAATTTTTTTTTTTTTCCGATCAATAACGTAATGTACTTGTTCTTTAAGTGGGACCGGTCACTAGACACAATAAATAAGTAAATAAATAACCGACGTGGTACGCCGTGCACCCCAGAATCAAGGGGCTGGTCCTCAACTTGGGGGTGAGGGACGGGACTTTCAGAATGGGTGACCTGGGACCGTCACTGTAGACTTTGCGGTCCCTTGTCTCTCCAACCTTTGGTGTGATTAATGGGAGCACACTACCCATTCTCGCTTAGGATCCAGAGTCCTAGTCTCGGGTCTAAATTCAGTGTGGGTGGACTGGACGGTTTATCTTTTCCCCTTTCCTTCGGTGGACAAAGGTCGTGACTACTTTACGGAGAACGTGGACCCACTCCCCCCCCTGTCAATCGAGTGAGTCCCCGGGGCGTCTCCCATTGGGCCCCCCTATGGTGGTGTGGGTGACCACTGGTCGACTATGGGGTTAGGGGGTTCTCGGTGGTACTGGGTTGTCGACCTACCGACTGGTGACCCCACCCACCCCCCACCCTCGAGACTCTCCTCGGGGGACAACCAAGTCACGGATCCCAAATGACCACCGATGTGCAAAAGTTATAGTCGGGACTTACCCCCTCTAGGTTTTCGTCTTTGAAGGTAAAGTCCGAGACAAAACTCAGATAATACTCTTACTCCAACGACTAAAGGAAACTTCTAATAAGCACTTTTCCAGAAAAGAGCATTCGTCCATGGTGTTCCTGGAGGTCTATAGGTTCCTTCCACACGGGGGGAGGGGGTGAGGGTCGGTCCCAAACCTGTTAAGTTCCTTCTCTCTTCGCACCCTTTAGTCATAAAATTCATAGTCGTTGAGTGAGCTCAAGAAATTTTTGCATATACTCGTCTCACAGTCATCGATGTTCCTACAAAGACCCGTGATGATTCTTACGTTTTTCAACCTTCGTTTACACCACAAGTTGCATAAGTAATAATACGTCCCTGTGACCGAGGCCTACAGACAGGACGTACCTGCAGAAAAAGAAATTACATTAATTTAAAATAAGACTTCGTACTGATATATAGTAGGGTAATATGTGTGTGTGTGTGTATATGTGTGTGTGAGATATACCCTACCATCGGAACGTCCGGTGGTGAGACAGTGAAAGATGGCAGGACACAGGGCAGGTGAGAATTGTGACCGGTCACAGATGTGGACCCACGACTTACAAGAAAGGGATAACTCGAAGAGAGGGGAGTGACAAGGAGCCTCGTTAGTCTACGATTACCTCAGAAATGCAGGGGACCGCCCGACGACGACGACGATTCAACAAAGTCAGTACAGGCTGAGACACGCTAGGGAATCTACTATCGGGTGATCCGAGGAGACAGGCGTCCTAAGAGGTCCGTTCTTATGACCTCACCCAACTGTAAAGGAAGAGGTCACGTACTTTCACTTTCACTTCAGCGAGTCAGCACAGGCTGAGAACCGCTGGGGTACCTGATATCCATCCGAGGAGTCAGGTACCCTAAAAGGTCTGTTCGTATGACCTCACCCCACGGCACAGGCTGAGATACGTTGGGGTATCTGTCATCGCGTGGTCCGAGGAGGCAGGGACCCTAAGAGGTCCTTTCTTGTGACCTCACCCAACGGTAAAGGAAGAGGTCACGTACTTTCACTTTTCACTTTCACTTCAACGAGTCAGCACAGGCTGAGGAGCTCTGGGATACCCGACATCGGGTGGTCCGAGGAGGCAGGTACCCTAAAGGGTCCGTTCTCATGACCTCCCCCCACGGTGACGGAAGAGGGGGACCACTCGATCGGATGGGACAGAAAGTACGCGAACACGACGTCTTTCCCATCCTTTCTTCTGTCCTTTCCTCCGAGGTAACATATCACATAATGTGGGTACTTTCGAGGTAGATCCGGACTTCTCACATCTGACATATTACTTAATGATGGTTCCATGTTTTATTTATCCCTAAGGGTCCCCCGAGTCATCATTTCTTAGGCGGACGGTTACGTCCTCTGTGCCCATACTAGGACCCAGCCCTTCTAGGGGACCTCCTCTTTTACCGTTGGGTGAGGTCATGAGAACGGTCTTTTTAGGGTTCCCGTCCTCGGACCTCCCGATGTCAGGAACCTAGCGTGACCCGTGTGTCTTTGTTGGTCTTTACCCCCTCTACGACTAAACGAGAATCTCTATGGATGTGAAGAGAGGATGCCTCGACTTCATACTCAACGATAATTGCGAATTCCGGAACCGACCAAGGACCCGCGTCGTGCGTGTGACGTGGTGTCGGGAGGCGGACCCGAGGTGCCCGAGGACGAGTGCAGACTAAGTGAGTCCTCAGACTTTTACCCCCAGCCTTACCCACCCCTGCGGGTCTCGGGAGTGACGACTCCCCTACCAGAGGACTTTAGTTCGTTTGGAGTTACCGTAGTTTTGGTTGGAACCCTGAAGGGATCACCAGGTTCCCCATTCTGCGGTACGAGGATTACGTCCCCCGTACCCAAACTAGGGACCAATCCTTGTCTCTAGGGTGTACGCCTCACCGGTTTTTATTTATTTACTCGAGATACGGACACCACTATCAATGTGTCGGGACATTTATATGGTTTTTAGCGACTTAACATTTTTGTTCACTTTACGTGCCATACATTTAATATTTAGGTAATCTTGTAAATTTTGTATTCTGGTTGAAATTAGGGTGCTGGTGTTCAATACCCTCTTACGTATAAAATGTCTAGTATCCAAAGGATTTTTGAAAGATTCTCTTATATTTCTAAAAGTTTCTCATTTTTTTCGGTCGGGTGTCTTAGAGTGTCCTTAGATGTAGAAGTCCCTTTTACTCTTGTTTCTACCGTTCGTGTGTCATAAAAAGTTTCTACAAACGTGTCTGTGACAGGTGACCTAAGTACGTAGGTAATCTGACGAGAATAGGGTCAAAAAAGGTCAAGAAACTTCTATTTAGACCTAACAAATTATAGAAACATACTTTGTGTAATATTTTTATGAAAGTAAAAGGGTTCCTAAGGTTACAAGGCAGAAATATTTTTATCGAAATTCTCGGAAATTTATAAAATACACACCCAAAACGGAGACAAATTTTGTACACGTGTCTTTGGTGGGTGGTGGTAGACACCTGAATGACTATATATTGTTTCGTGTCAAAGTGTAACCTCTCCTTGATGTCCACGACCCTACATTAATTATAATAACTATCAGAGACGGAAGGAGGGTGTCCACAAGGTCTTTACCATGTCTAGGGCCCACCGGAGTTTTCTGGATAATGAATATCTGTAGTTTCAAAGGGTCATTACGACAAAGTAAAGTTGAGTCACAATTTTTATCTACGAAATCTTAAGCCAGAGTTAAACTTTATGTCAGTTCTCGAGGTGACGGTACATGTGTTTCTGACGTTCCTTTATGCAGTTTTTACAAGTACACCAGAAGAGACCACTGAAGGATAAAAGATAAAATATGTAAAACGGAAAAGGGTTAAAAAATCTTACTCAGATCCGATAAAAGTATTAGTCTTTTTTTTTTCATAAAAGACTTCCCCTTTATTGTGATTTTTATAATGGAATAAATTGTTTCTTTACCATAAATAAAACTTTTACTTAAGTACACGAAATGTTTCAATGGTATTATATATGGTAGATATCAAGATTTACGATCTTTTCCCACTCCGAAAATGTAAAAGATTTTCTATAAACTGTGTTATTGCACCGAAGTTTTTGTGAACCTGATTAAACCCTTAATGGGAAAAAAGTTCCAACTGGTAAACAATAACGTTTAGTACAGGGAAGGTTACATTTACTGAATTTATCCTCTTTTGGAATTTTCGTACCGAAACTAAGAAAAAGTTTTTTTCCATTTCATTACACTCGAACGTGAAATTTCATTCTTCGTGGATACTAAAAAACGATGGAATTTAAAAAGAACCTTCTTCCTTCAGGTTTAATACTTATTTAACTTAAAATTTATTTCTATTTAAGATTATATGTCGTTGTCAATTTTTACTCTCTGTCTTTCTTTCTTTTTTTTTTACCGTAGAAATACACCGAAATGGGACCCGTCAGGATTGACACGGGGACTCTTTCGTTTTCGACTTTTAGACCTTCTGATCGATATGTGAGGAAAATGGAGTTAGGGATTCTTGTTGAGTTCTTTCAATGTAAAATTTTGTTCTTTTCTAATTGGATGGAAACTGCGGTTGACACTAAAGTCCGGATTCTTACTTTTCTGACACAACGAGAGGAACCTAAGTTTTTTTGACAGTATTAGGATCTTTTTCCTCTTCGTCTTTTATTTGCTTTCGTTTGTTGGTAGAAACATGAACCACGAAAACTGTTTCAGAAATACAGTTATTTTTTACATGACGACAAGGTAGGTCCGGTCCCTTTTCGATGTATTTAGGTGACCTAAACGAGACAAACTCAGAGTTGTATACTCGTACTACTACTTCCGTTGTGTAAAAATTAGGTTTCGGACACTGTCCTTAATTTTACATTTGGTAGTTGTTGTCTTTCCTTCAGTCTTGTACGACTGAGCGTACAGTTTGATTGTAAATAAACACACCTCAGTGAGACTAGGTTCTAAAAATGAATTCGTAAAGTTAGACCTTCCGTCAGAGAGTTAAGGTGAGAAGTATAAAACAATACATCCCGAATTTTTTTTTTTAGTGACGTACTTGTCTTTTCAATATTTCCAAAGGCACACAGTTGCACGCACGAAGATAAGACGAAAACTTCAAAGAGGTGTAAGAAACTCTGATACAGAAGTCTCTCTTTTTTTTTTTTCTAGTTCATTTTGGAGTTCCTTCTTTATAAGAAAGATTGTAAATAGAAACGGAGTCTGTGTCTTAGGGAAAAGAGAAGGATGAAAACTCTCTCTTCGGTAGTTCCCCAAGACCGGTTACAAAAGTAATGAACAAAAGAAAAGGTCTCAGACGGACATATTATGATGTGTCAACGATTCGACTACACTTCCACCACCAACCCCCCAGAATTTTAGACTGTATTCAGGGAACGCAGTGAAATACGTCTCCTATTTGTGACGTTTGTCTGTTACTGGTTGTAGTCACCACCCGTAAACGAAACCCAAGCCACAGAATAGTAGTGGTGTAGTAAGTTTCCAATAAAGTATTAAAAATTACCCTCTCCTAAAACGTTTTAATAATTAAATTAAAAACCCCAGAAGTGACGACATGTGCCCGAAGAAAGAGATCATCGTCGTACGCTCCCAAGGAGAAGTAGCGCTACGTGTCGGAGATGCATCGAACCTGAAGTCATCCATACCGCGTACGTGAATCGACGAGGTGCGGTACACCTTAGAAGGCCCTTACCTCTCCCTTGAGTAGGGGGGTGGAGGGGGCAGGGTAGGGGGGAGGGGGCAGGGTAGGGGTCGGGTGGTGGGGGTAGGGTGTAACGGCTCCTCCTAAGAATTGGTGACCTGGTGGTCCCTTCAGGTCGTATAATAAATTAGGGGTGGTGGTCCAATCTTTGACCGAGTCTCGTTTCTTAATACCATGGGTTCCAGCTGTCGGCTACGTATTCTCCTGACTCTAAACCCGGGTTCAAAGTAACCACAACTTTAGTTGCGAAAGACATAAGATGCTACGAAGAACGGGTTCTCCTTTGGTCCATACCCCGTGGGATATGTACTCAGTGACTCGGGATTACTTCGACGACGACTCGACCCAGTTACCGTAATGTTTGTGAAAACTTTGGACAGATCCTTAGATTTACTCTCAGTTACTGAGTCTCACCTCTAGACGGAGAACGTTTCGTCCGGAGCCACCTACTTTTTAGAAAGTTACTAAACGGAAACGCATCTCTGAGACAACAGGTTCACAAAATCATTCGACTCAGAGTAGACCGAACTTCCGTCGAACTAAAAAACACGGCAGTAGGGTCGGGGTCCCTACGCACGTGTCGAGGAGGACATCTAGACCCTCGTTAGTGAGGACGACAGTAAAGTCTAGTGGGGACTCCGATCAGTGGGGTTTCTCGCCGGAAGGGACTGGGACGGTTCTTCCTCGTGGTGGAGATTTCTCCCTCTGAGAAGTCGTTTATGAAGGAACCTTTTACCTCAAATTTCGACTTTAAAAAATCTTAGTTGTCTTGATCTATTCACTCCCCGACCCTATCCTCGGAAACCCTGTCCTTTATTGTGGTTCCTTCCCGTTTCGACCGTCAATACTGACCCTAGTCGTACACGGTCTGAAATCTTTCGTTCTCTTTCTAAAACTTAAAATGGAATTCGTGCTTTCTTTTAGTACACGCCCAAGACTCATTCCCTCGTTCGTCTTACTAGGTATATCATTCGAGGGATGTATGCTTGGAAGTTCAACACTTGAAAGTTTCAAGACTTGTATACAAAGGTACAGGTTAGTGCATTCAAGTGTACAGACCATACGTGACAGGACTCACACGTAGGAGGTGTTGACCGACACGAAAACACATGAATATACACGAGGACACATGTCTCATGTCATTCATGTCATAGAAATAAGGTTCGTGTCCTACAGACCTTCGCTCGTATTTTCGTCGCCATGTTTCGACTGACACAATCGTCCTATGGATCCGATTGAGACGACCTGAGGACTTGTATGACCTGAATACTGGCACAAGAGTCTTGTCTTGAACAAACATGCATCCCCTGTGCTGATTTCGTTGAATCGTCGTCATCGTCGTCGTATTTACCTTATGACTGTCATGAAACGGTTGTTTCCAGGTAGACCAGTTCCGATACCAAAAAGGTCATCAGTACATGTCTACACCCTCAACCTGATATTTCTTTCGACTCACGGTTTCTTAACTACGAAAACTTGACACCACAACCTCTTCTGAGATCTCTCAGGGAACCTGACGTTCGTCAGGTAGGATTTCCTTTAGTCAGGACTTACAAGTGACCTTCCTGACTATGACTTTGAGGTTGTAAAACCGGTGGACTACGTTTCTTGACTGATTAAACTTTTCTGGGACTACGACCCTTTCTGACTCCCACCCTCCTCTCGCCCTGTTGTCTGCTACTCTACCAACCTACCGTAGTGACTGAGTTACCTGTACTGAAACCCATGTGAGGCCCTCAACCACTACCTGTCCCTCCGGACCGTACGACGTCAAGTACCCCAGCGTCTCAATCTATGCTGACTCGCTGGCTTAACTGACTTGACTATTTCCCTCATCTTGGAAATTTTTGACACTTAGTAACATACGGACTTTGTATGTTATAACATTTTTGATATCGAGTTATTTTTTTTTTTTAAAACCTTTTTTTGTTTTTAATTTCTTCCAGACTCGAAACACTGAATTTCCCTTTCTGGTCTCCCTTTTTCGTCCAAACTCCTATTCCAACTTCGACTGAAAGTTTTACAATTTAGACTCTTTGACATACTCTGTGACTCACTTCTTCTAGAGTTACCTCGTGAACCTTCAAAGTTTACTGAGATCCATAATATCTTAAGTATCTTAAAAAAAAAGTGTCTTTTGAAAATTATTTTTAATATAGAGTTAAACTACATCTTAAATCCGTTTTAAGGTACTTGACTTTTACAATAATAACTATAAGAAACATTGTTTGCATCAAGATTTATGAACTCATCGTAAAATGACCGGAACCAAGTCCTTTATTAGGAGCTGTGCATGAAAGAGATGGACTAGTAAACGGCGAATGTAAGTCACACCATTGCCCTCCTGCTCGTGATTTGATGTAGGTCGAATAGGGTTGGAAAATCTACAGATGGTGCACTTTTGACGACCTGACCGAAGAGAGGTGTGGTATAAGACGGTGATGAACTAGATTTAAGAAAGGGAATACCTTAGAGTGAGTTTCGGTACCAAGATTAATCTAAGTCTAGGGATCGAGACTAAGAGGATAGTTGAGACTAAGGTTCATTCGTTGAACAAGTATCTGAGCAATTTTATATATAAAAAAATTAAATTTTTAATAAATAAATAATATTTATTAAATGAAATATTTAAATCCATAAATAAAAATTATTTATTTGTTATAACAAATCATTTGTTATAATAAATAAAATTATTTATTATAACAAACAAAATTGTTATAAATAAAAATTATTGATTTATTTTAAATCAATAAAAATTATTTGTAATACGTAAAGCCCCAGAAACAACAACGCACCCGAGATCAACGTCGTACATTCGAAGAGCAACGTCACCGAAGACAACAACGTTTCGTGCCTGACGTTTCGCGTCCAGACTTATGAACACCGAACACCCGAATCGGTGTGGCACCGTACACAACAGAAGGGTTTGGTGCCTAGTTTGACCACAGGGGACACAACGTTCCGTCTAAGAATTGGTGACCTGGTCCCCGCTTCGGGACGAGTATCTGAGAATTTGTATTGCCAAGATTTACCGTTAAGTACGAGAAGGAAGATAGGGGGTTCGGTCTGAAGAGTCTTCTCACCGTAGCGGTGGATTGTCCGAGATGGGCAGTCTTTGGTTCCGCAGTCTCTCGAGGCGAGAAGGGAGTTGGTCATTGATAGAATGTATAGGAAAGTTGGAGAGACAAGAAGATGTAGTCAGAGTAACGGGATCCAGTTCGTCTGTAGACGTTATCGTCGAGTTGTGTGGTTGGTAGAAGGTCAGGTTGGATAGGGGGGTCAGTAAGAGTTCACTCGTACATAAATAGGAAATTTCGACATTTAGCCTCGAGACACCATTGGATCGCCCAACGCTACCCCACCCCCCGTCCTCCCTCCAAGTACTCCCTCCCGTATATACACCTGTGTCTCGACTAAGTGAAGTGGTACGTTGTCTTCGGTCGTGTCATAATATTTCGTTGATATGGGGGCTAAATTTCCTATTTTGGGGTTCGTCTTTCGTTTACGTTTAGACTAGTATAGGTGAATCCAGGAGAGGAAGTTCTGACTGACGAGGAACCCCTCTTCTCCCCTAACACACTCTCAACACGCTGTCGACGACATTGAGAACTGAGAGGGATTGGAAGATGTAGTCAAGGTGTTAGCTCATACTAGCTGAGAAGGAGGTTTTACCTAGAGGTCGGACGGGTGAGGACAGGGGAGGTAGTGTTACCGAGACCAAGATGGACGTGGTTTGGTCGCAGACAGTGTGGAGCAAAGACCCTTTAACTCACCATGTATGTTCGTCTGTTGGATGATAGATTCAGTGTTGTCGCTGGTTGAGTAAATTGGAGGAGCCTGCCGAAGAATGAAGACATAGTCTGAGCTGGTTTCGGGGACTCCGAGGTCTTGAGCTGTCTTACTACCGCGTAAGTCACTTCAACGAGAATTTTCCCGACAGTCGACGACAGGTCTACATTTCAGATCAGGTGCATAAGGTCAAGGATCTCCATGGACAAACTTCTCAAATGGGGAGAGACTTGTCCTTTGTCTAAATTGTCTTGTCCATTCCCTTCCCGGTTTTCACTCTCTTTTTTTTTTTAACTCCTGATCACTGAAACAATAATGTTACAATAGGGACGAGAACTTAAGTCTTTCTGGAAAAACGGACAAAGATGGATTACTTATTAGAGACTACAGTCACACTTTTGTCTCCTTATTTTTTTTTGATTATTATATTTTTTACTTTTTATTCTTTGTCACGGATTTAGTTAGAGATGTCTACATCACACTTAAAAGAAAATTCTGGTTTCACGATTGTACTTTTATATCACGTACGTCTTCTAATTTTCCGTTCAATGTTGTTCTGAACCATACAAATTAAGTCCAGAGTCAAAAATATAATTTTTGGAATTAGAATTTTACTAATGTCAAGAGGTGTAGTGTTTTGATCTTTATTTCAATGGAGAGTATTCACTCAAAGTATGTATATTTTGTTGTGTCTGATATATGTGTATCTCTTTTTAGACATTGTAATATTTGCTAGGTGAATTGGTGTGACTTGGTTTTGATAAGAATTATCCTCCACTAAAATTTTAAAGATTATGATAAAATGAAATTTTTTAATCTAGTCAGTAGTTGTTTCTTATCACTAGTTGGTTTCAATAAATCTTTACAGTCTGTAAATCTGTAGAGTCTTGCCGTTGTAATACGTAAATATATTTTTTAAGAGAATTTGACATAAAGACGATATTTTCAATATTGGTAACGAAAATCAAATACTTGGAAATTGTATAGTGTGAGACCGGTCTCCCGAAGACTGGACTTATAATTTAGCTTACGCCGGTTGTCAAATCTTTAACAGTGGATTCCATTAATTAAAGAAGACCTCACTACTTATGTTTTAAACCGTTAATTGAAATTTTCGTTTTATTAAGTTTCCTTTGATAAAAATTTTCAGTCATACTCTTGTCATGGACTGTGTGTGGTCCGTTTCTCCCACTCCTCGACACAGACAATTATTTACTGGTTGTCTAGTACAAAATCCATCAGAGTACGATCGTTACATTAAACTCATTCAAGATAAAGATGAGATTCAATGAATATCTAAAATTTAGTGATACATTTTTTACATGGAAGACTGTATTTTTCGAAAACTCACGAGACTACTTAGAGCTTAACATTCTTCAATAAAAGAAACAGTACAACTCTGTTTCTCATTCACTAACTATTAAATTTTAACTCTGGAAGAATTATGGAAGAAAATCTCTATTATTTGATTTATCATACTAGATTAAACTCATTTTGTCATAATCTTTAAAATTTTAGTGGAGGATAATTCTATCTTCAAAAATATAATACCGGAATCCGTAAGTGGTTATTTTCTCTTTCTAACCGAAAGAATTATTTTAAGTAAAGATAACTTTTCTTTTGTGCGATCCCGTATGTGACGTTTTCAATTGTCATAAAATTTTTGAGTGGTACTTCAAAGATTTACCCGAACGACTTAAAGAATATGAGTTTTTGTGAGAGATATTACACACACATTTATGTGTAGACGTTTGACGTGTGACATTCTGTTAAGGACACTGATGTCTTATCTTATTAGTCAATTGTAGTGGAACCCTCTTTTCATGTTCATGTATTTCGTATACGTTCTTTTTTTTTTGGTAAGCAAAGTCTTCGACCATGTAAATTTTGTTTCCGACTTTTTAAGTGAGACGAAGATCATGGTTGATGAGTCCTTTTCTTTTTTGAAGACCCGATATTTCTATAGTCGTATTGACTCGTGACAATGTTTACCCTATAAATAGATTTACGACGTTAAAATTCTTCTTATCTCGAATTTGTCGACAATTCTTTTTCCCCCCTTTTTCGAAGGTAATGGATATGAACCCAAACGAAAAGTTCACTTTTGGTTACAATCTCTGTAAATATTCGAGTACTATTTTAGATGTTGTCCATCTCGAGTGTTATCAAAGTAAGTAGGTGTCTCGAATGAATTCTTATAATGGGCAAGTGGTGCCAATCTGATAATACCTGACCTGTTCGTAAACTCTGTTTCCGGAATTTCAAGAAACGGGAAATTCACAAGGGATTCTCTTACCGGTCCTTTTGGGTGTCGTCGGTGAGACTTTTCGCCCTAACGAAGGGTGCGATTCAGCCACTGTTAATACACTGTTTGGGCATAATAAAGATGTGCGGTTCCCGGAAAGGTTTGTCTTCCGGTGTCCCTCGTGTTTGTTGTGCACCGGGTATTCCTTTGTCACCGTCGTTGGTGGAGATTTACTCGGTTTCTCTTCCACCAAATGGGGTTTCTTCTATCAGAAAATTTTGGCAGAACGATTCTGATATTCTCAATGACGACGACGTTTACGTGTGTCTGAAGAAGGACTTTAAAGAAAGTTCAGACTCTCGTCGGAGACTCGTCTTTCAGAAGTAAGTCACCAATTCCTGGTAATTACGATATCAGATAAAACGCTTTAGAACTATATCTTCCTTTTTTATCAACTGCCGAGGTTAGGACCATCCTGTCCGTTCTACGTTAACAGATTTTATCGAAATAAATTGTTGAAAATCCGGTTTATGGTTTTTATACTTATTCGGGTTTCGATGTCTAAATTCTAAGGATTGAATGCAAATTGTAAAGACTGACGAGACTATGTTCTCCCGTCTCGTTCGTTTATGTAGATGGGTTCACGGGTAACTTTGGTCCACCCTTTTTTGAAACACAATTTGTATCGTTTCCGTTGGTCGTTATTTTCAAATTATTTATGGGTCTCCGCATTCACGTTTCCGATTTCAGTCAATGCTCTTAGAGAGTAATTATTTCAGTAAGAAATTCGGTGTCCTTAAATTATTTTATCCTAATATATGGGGGGTGATGTTGACGAGTGTGTTGATTTGTCAAGACATCTCTTATTATACAGATTTTGTTATATTTACACTGTATGAATGTTTCATATCTTATCAATAATGTCATGTCTTCTGTTCAGTGACAAGATTTGCAATCGTTACGGTACACACACATGGGTGTTCTACACACACGTACGCAATCATTTAGTTTTACCCCCTCTTTACTCTCTTCGATATACTCAAGGTTAAAGAGTAGGAGATTTCTTTTTTCGTTTATGACAGGTTAAATTTTAGTTCCTTATCTCTATGATCATAGAGATCATAGATCTTGTAACTCTCTTTGAATAGAAGCACAAAGAGATTGGGAGTTATAGAGATACAAAAGTCTCTCCACCATTGAAGTTTAGTGTTTCGTCGGATAGAGTATTTTCTCCGACATAGAACCCTTAGACCCCCTCTGACTGGAAAGTGCTACCTGGGAGGACAGCTGTCTGAAATAATAGAATTGTGACTATAATTGTACCACAATCACGAAAAGTCAAAACAAAAGAAAAGGAATTGACGCATCCGAGTCTTTTTACTTTTTTTAAATTGTTTTCCTTTTGGCGGTCAAACCTATAGATAATTCTATGTGACGATTCGTATGTTGACCCACGGGACTTACCTACCTCTACAAGTTGTAAGTCTCGTGTTCGGTAGCAAAAGTACTTTCTGTGCAGGGTCCCTACACAGTGACATCTTATAACACTGTTTGTAGAGTCGCTCCACTTTTACCCTCTAATTTGTAAATATCTCTCTTCTTATTTTTTGTCCCAATATGTCTTCTCTCTTTTGACGTTTCTTATGGATTAATTTTACGATACGAAGACCCGTAGGTCATTATTTCTCCCTGGCTATAGTGGGAAGGGGGGGTGGGAGATCATAGACACTCCTACAACGTAATCTAGTAAATGCCATCTTGTAAACTTCTTTTTCTAAGGAGAACTAATCTAGAGACTAGAAAATCTGTCTTTTGGAACCTTATATCTAAAAGTTTAAGTCTAGTTTTCCAAGGATTCTTTTAAGATGGACACCACGTCCACTCGAAGATTGTCTCCACTAATGGGGTTATCTAAAGTAACATTTTAAATCTTCTATCAAGTTATACGAACGAAAACTCTATAAACCGAAACTCAAAATAATTATTTGTCCTTACGTTTTGCGAGTCCTGGAACTGTCCCGTTCTAGGTTGTCTTACCCAATCGGTGGACGAACTCACTTGTGTAGACACCTCGATAAGTAGGTAAGGATCTTGGTTAAAGACAATTATACAAGATACAGGGATCACAAGAGCATCCATGGTCCATGATTCTATTTATACGGTGCCTCAGACGACTCCCACTCGTGTTCGTCGAGTCTCTGACCAACTTCCGTTTCAGTGCTTTTTTTTAAAATTCACGATTTCCAGTGCAACTCTCATTAATTATCAAAACCCGTGCTACGCCCCCTATCCCTTATTGGTCGTAGGATCAATTAATCTCTCTCAGTTGTTCCGGGTAGACTTGTCTCGAAACTTTCTCTTTGTCCTGTCTTAAAACATCCTCCATTTTTAGTGTCCTGAACAATTAGTTACCTCATACGTCTACTCCTTTTACCCGCACCCCACTGAAAGTCCCGAAACGGATCCTGGGTCTACTTATTGTAGGTGCCTACGACATCGAGACTTGGATATATTTGTTGTAGGTATGAAATATCTCTGTCAACGGTAGTAGAACACCTATTACTGTTGACCTAAAATTGAAAGGAAAAATAAAAAGAATGACTGAGATTGTTTTTAGGATAATTGAGTATTAATGACGTCTGTTCACCTGAACTTGTCCCCGGTCCGACGAGAGGAGTAATACAAGATTCGGTAACACGGTCTGTTATACGAATTAAAAGGACTTCCTCTGAACTTTTCGATTAAGATACAAAGAGGTTACTCTGGCGCTGACTTGAGATCCTTCGTATCCAGTACTTCCCCGGGTACTCGATCCTCTAATCTTACCAAACGGTCAATTGTTTGATAACAAAGTTTAACGACTTTTGTTTGGTTTATCGGGTGCCGTCCACCCTCCTGTCCACTACTAATTGATTCAGGATTATTGGGAAGATTATTAGAAGGGTTGGGTCCCTAGCTTGGACCCAGAGAACGTAATATCCGTCTAAGAAATAGTAGACTCGGTGGTCACTTCGGGAGATTATTAGGTAGGTTCCTTTATTATACGTTGCAGATTTTATAATTCAAACGTTACTGTACCTTCGATAAAAACAACCTCTTTGTTTCGGTCTGTGTTTTACCATCTATGTCATACGAGTGAGTACCAGGACCTTGGTGAGGGGACGTCTCCGGTCAAGTCAAGTTAAGTCAGCGAATTAGTACCGGCTGAGAAACACTGGGGTACCTGACGTCGTGTGGTCCGGAGGGACAGGTAGTGGTTGAGGATCTCAAATGGGTTTGAGTACAGGTAACTCAGCCACTACGGTGGGTTGGTAGAGTAGGAGACAGTAGGGGAAAAGGAGGACGGGAGTTAGAAAGGGTCGTAGTCTCAGAAAAGGTTACTCAGTTGAGAAACCTCAAAGTCGAAGTTGTAATCAGGAAGGTTACTTGTGAGTCCTGACTAGAGGAAATCCTACCTGACCAACCTAGAGGAACGTCAGGTTTCCTGAGAGTTCTCAGAAGAGGTTGTGGTGTCAAGTTTTCGTAGTTAAGAAGTCGCGAGTCGAAAGAAATATCAGGTTGAGAATGTAGGTATGTACTGATGACCTTTTTGGTATCCAAACTGATCTCCCTGGAAACAACTGTTTCAGTTAAGAGACGAAAAATTATACGACAGATCGAAACAACCGTTTCATTACAGAGACGAAAAATTATACGACAGATCCAACCAGTCGCTACTGATATACATGCACACACACATTGGAAAAAATTTTATTTTAATGTACATACTCCATCCCTAAACATTTTGATTATTAATTTCCTCAACCAAGAAGTCAAAGTCTTTTCTAAGATTTTATATAGTACGTCTCTGTTAGAAAAGTTTTCAATGTATTTATGACGTGAACCCTTGTTATGTTGACGTATGTAAATCCATAAGATCACACGAAGACTCGGAGATGGGTGTCAATCTTTTACGACTGTATAGAACAAAGGAAAGTATGGATTGTTTCTTTTCGCCTCCTCTGAGGTGTTTCTTGGTGACGACCAGTAAATCGTAAAGACACGGAGGACTTCGGATGGGATAGACAGTGGATGAAAGTCTGAGGTTCGTTCGTTCCTTTATACCCTTTTCCGTCAGTATCGACAGGGAGTTTAGTAATGAATTTGTTTTGACCAGTTATCGTAATTACATTACAATAGACCACTCGTTATGTGGGTTACGAATCCATGTTTAAATTATAAAACGTTCATTCTAGATTTTCACGTTTTTTTCATTAAGTTATCAAAGTTTTGTTATCTATTAAAATATCCAACGGAGTACCTTTGATTAGTTTTCAGACGGTAGACAGAGAATCGACTTGACGGGAGAGAAGTAATCTGTCCTACGATGTACTCATCAAGATCGGCGTCTAAGGTGCAGTAAAGTAGAGAGAGGGCGTGAAGTGGGTATTGGATTAAGATTCATAACCGTAGGAATCGGTTTGTGTATGGACGAGTAGAGTCAATGTACTTCCCAGTGACACAGAAGGAGACGATCTACCGCTTAGGTGTCTGACCAATTGTACTGGGGGTTCAGTTTATTTTAAACCGACGTAAGGGTAAAGTTTGAGGGTTGAAAAATTATTTTGCTTTCTTAATTATTTGAATAAATCGTTTCAACGTCCTGTTTTTCTTTTTTTGTATATTTTAAGTGAACACAGAGATGTGTGATTATTAGTTGTTAACCTTTTCCTACAATTCTTTTATTAAGATAAATATTATTGTGATTTTTTTTTAGTGAATCCTTAATTGGATTGGTTCTCCATTCTCTGAACTTGTGATTTTTGACGTTTTGTTACGAATTTCTTTACTTGTCTCCGTACATTTTACTTTTCTGAGGTTACACGTGTCTAGCTTTCTGAATTATAACAGTTCTACAGTCACGACGGCTTTCGTTAGATTTCTAGGTTGTAAAGGTATACTTTTAAGATTACCGTAAAAAAAAACGTCTTTATTCCTTTTTAAGATTTTAAGTATGTCTTAGAGTTCGGTTTTGTTCAAACTTCTTTCTGTCTCAATTTCTTTAGTGTGAAGGATTAAAGTTCTGTATAATGGTTCAATGTCATTAGTTTGGTCACACCATGGACGTATTTCTGTCCGTATCTCTGGTCACTTTGTCTTGTCTCAGGTTTTATACTTATTTAGTTATTCGGGAGTGTATATATCAGCTTGCTAGAACTTGTCTTCGTAGTTCTAGTGAGGTGTCCTTTTCGTGTCATAGTAGTTGTTTACCATTATCCTTTTGATCTATTACTGTACGTTTTCTTACTTCGACCTGGGAATAGAATATGGTATATTTTTTAGTCGTTTTTTTAATTAATTAATGTCTGGATTTGTATTCTGGGGGTTTGATGTTTTAAAGATCTTCTGTTGTATCCCTTTTTCGAAGTATTGTGACGTAAACCGTTCATTACTAAAGGACTCATACCGAGGTTTTCGGGTCCGCTGTTCTTGTCTTTGTCGGTTTGCTCAGTCATAGTTTGAGTGGTTCAGACAAGTAGTTTTCTATGTTAGTTCTTTTCACTTTCCGTTGGATTCTTACCCTCTTTTATAGACGTCCAATGTATAGACTATCCTCCAATTATAAGTCTTATATGTTTCTTAAAAATGTGTCACTGTTCTTCAGTTTATTGGGTTAATTTTTGACCCGTTTCCTGAACTTATCTGTAGAGAGGTTTCTGTTATATTTTGTCTTTCGTTTCATATCCTCTACAAGTTGTAGTGATTAGCAGTTTCTTTACATGTGGTTTTGGTGTTGTTCCGTAGTGGAATATGGGTAATCCTACCGATGAGAGTTTTTGTTGTTGTTGTTTGGGGGTTTCTTGTCTTTTATCGTTCACAACCACTCCCATACCTCTTCAATCTTGAAAACACGTGATACCTACCCTAATGTTTTACCAAGTTGGTGGCACTTTTTGTCAAACCGTCAAGGAGTTTTTTAATTTTTGTCTTAACCGTATACTATACATCGTTAAGGTGAAAATACATACATAGGGTTTCTTGACTTTTGTCATGGAACTTCTCTATAACTTTTGGGTACAAGTATCGTCGTGATAAGTGTTATCGGTTCTCCGTCTTCGTTGGGTTGCAAGTAGTGCCTACTCATCTTTTTGTTTTGCACTGTATGTGTATGTTGTCTTCGGGGAGTTTTAAGTATGTGACGTTGTGGTTAAGGGTTTCCCCCGTTAATCCAGACGTCTCGGGAGAACCTACTCTAATGTCGAGGTGATTCGGGAAGTGATGTTCTCCTATGATGTCCTTCAACCGTTAGACGTTGGGTCTTCTCCCGGAAGTGGTCTTGGGTCGAGATCACATTGGGAATGGCAGGTTGGAGGTTTTGAGACTCTTTATTTAAAGATAACAAGCATTCGATGGGTCAGACGACATAAAACAATGTCGTCAGAATTACCTACTTCTGTGTGTACTCCCCACTTGAAATTCCTGTGACACGATACAGGAGAGTGCATCGTGCTTCCTGTTTCTGACATACCAAAGTGAAGATCCTCCAGAGATTCGATCAGTCTAAGTTATCTATACCTTTCATCTTACTACCAATAGTAAGATGTTACTATCTCCTGTTTGTCCACATAAATTACTCCTATTCTTAGAGTCAAGACGGTCTACTTTTTAGGACCCCTGGACAAAATGTCGTGACACTTCTATGTATTGTACTGAGTTGACATGTAAATTTTCACCAATTCTGTCATTTAAACCCCCGGAAGGACTACCAGGTCACCCCTTCTGACACGTAGGTGACGTCCTCCGTTTCCAAATCAGGGACCAACCCCTTGATTTTGGGGTGTACGGCTCGCCACGCTGTTGTTGGCTTTTTCATTTAAATTACTATTTATAAAAATTCTTTTTTTTTGTATTTCTTTAGGTTTAGAAAATAAAAAAAAGAAGGAAGATTTATCCCTCCCTCTTTTCTTTACCCTCCTTTACAAAAGTAAAACACGTCTGCACACGTAAGAGTAAAGACCACGTAAGGTGTGTACGGTCAAGGGGTCTGTCTCTTGTCTCAAATTGGGAACTTGTACTCCCAGACTCGAAAGATTTTGCTCCTTTCGGATGTACAACCCTACGACTAGAAATCCTGAAGTAAAGGTCTCTTCTTAGAACGAGCACCATCCTGTAAAGTCCCTTTATCTTTCTTGGTGGTCAGACGCAGTTATTCACAAGAACGGGTGTTTTACTTTGTCTGTGACCTTTGAACTTTCTTTATATATTTCCATATCCCCCTTAAGTGTCTTAGGTATAATCCCGACCTCTAGGTCAAATCTTTTGTTCTCCTTAAAGGTACAGACCCTTCGGTTCTTATGTAGGTCCGGTTTGGGGTCCTGGTCGAAGGAATTCCGCGGTTTGTATGTCACAGGTCGGCGGTCCAATGTGGACCCGGGTAGTGAGGGACTATGAGTGACTCGGTGGAGGTTGACTACGATAAAGACGTAGTAAAGGAGCTACAGGTCTAGATCCCTCCCTTCTTCGGTACGGTCCTACGAAAGTAAACCACCCTTTAAAGTTTCCGATTTCCGTCCTAAAAGTTCACAATTTCCTCTCTCTCCCGTTAACAGGTGTGACCAATCATTTGTCGAATCGTCGATACTTACAGAGTGTACGGATCGAGTGGGTTAAATTTTGTTTCATCATTTTAAAGGTCGGTTAAATCCTTTGTCCTCTTAGAAGTACGAATAACCTCGGACAGTAAACGTTGTGACGTCCAAAGGTGTCCAATAGGTTGATCTATTCTGGTGAGTATTTGACAGTGACCCGTTTCTTTGCACGGGTCCTCGTCCACCAGACTTACTTCGGTACCAAGTTACGGGAGATTAAGAAAACAAAAAGAGTTTCAAGTTAAATAACCTGGAACTATTTCCGTCTGTGGCAGAAGTTTTGACGACGGTCTTGTGTGATATTTCTGTCTTACGTGTGTGTTGGGACGGAGGTGGCGGTGGCGCCCTGGCTGAGACGAGACCGTCTCTTCTACGGAGAATGTCCCGTGGCGACTATTTATACCTCCGGAGATCGGTCGACGGTCAGGTGGACTTTTTTTGAAGGTATCTGAGGTATCCCGTTTCTATATGTCTCTAAATCCTTCAGTACTGCTTCACTTTTATTTCTTTTCCTTGATTGAAATAAAGTGTAGTGTAAGGAAAACTAAGAAATTTATGTAAGGAGATGAGTTTTCCCGGGACTTCTGAAACCGAAAATACCACTGTTTCGTTTCTACAGAGATGGACGGAGGAGGATTATACCGATACTTTGTTGTTCCTAATTTTTGTTGAGGTGAAATTTTTATTTTGATCCTCTGCGGCTGTCAGGACTTGGTGTATTCGTCGTTCACCCATCTCTTTACCTCTCTGTTCCACTCTCGTCTCCTACCAGTGTGAAGTCACAGACTTCTCCGTCGTAGTTGTTCTTTATTCGACGTAATAATATATTCTTATTTTCACCTAAAAAAACTCAGTACTAGTGTATAAAATAACCCTTTCATATACCATTGGTTCCCACATAGGGTGAGTACTAATGTCTCAGATCTTTTACATAGTTATGAAAGTACGGACGTCCGGTTTTACTCTATTGTTAACTTTTAAACACATTTGACATGTTAAGTTTTATTTCGACGATCCCTGAAGGGGCCATCACGTCACCGATTCTGAGTATGAGACTGCGACCCCCGGGTCCAAACTAGGAACCAGTCCCTTGGTCTAGGGTATATGTACGGTGTTGATTCTCAAAGGTGTACGGCGTGTATGGTTACCTCTACCTTCTAGGGCGTACGCCGTTGATTCTGGGTCACGTCGGTTTACTTGTACATTTATAACTTTTTATTTTCTCTCGATAATCAATTTGTCACGTTCTTTTTTGTTTTTAGGTCACCAAAACAACGTAAGACAAGGAGTTTAAGACGTCGACACTTTTACGGAAATAAGACCAGAACATTAACTCACCATTAAACCGACCCATATCTTAAAATCCTCATGAAATCTTTGTCAGTATTTATAGGACCCTTCATACTATCTATGATAGTAGGAAACACATTTCTACTCTTTTGACTCCATATTTCTCTATTCACTGAAAGGTTTCCACAGTTCGGTTGTGTTTCACCATGACTTGAGTTTAGTCACAGATCGTGGTCCAAGTTAAAAGAGAAGTACTGTACGTTTCTGCGACCCGTGGTAGAAATGTCGAAATACAAAGTTGTAGAGTAAGAGAGAGTACAAGTACCTCTGGACAAAGGAAAACTCGGTGGATTTCGTGACAATGGGACAAAGAGGTAAGATCGCCGTTGGGTCAAGAAATGAGGTGGAATTCATGGGAGTGTAACATCGGGGAGGGAGAAAGGTCCGGTAGGAATCTCTTGACGTTACGTCCAGAGTTTTCTTTGTGACTGAATGCAGGAATCTCATGACCGTCTTCCGTTTAGGATTGATGAGTCATCTCTTTAAAGAGTTTTTTTAAAAAATTGGGTTCCTTATTCTTCCTTTTATGTATTAGTCAGTTTTTACGGAAGTAAAAGACTTACGGTGTTTGTCGTTCTTCCGTAGACTATATAAAATCGACAAGTATTACTGGGTCTTCTTGGACCGTCCGAGAACCCCACGTTCTCAACCTGTACTGAATCACTAATTTGGTGGTGGTGGTTACTAGGTAGACCAAGTACTAGTAGTTTTTCGTTTTGCGACTGAATATTAGTCCATAATCGTCAAAATCTCTTTATTTATAAATTCTTGTATGGGAAAGGTAAGGCAGGGGGTCTTACATACTTAGTTTTTTATGTGAAATTTTACGTCTTGTGTTATTTGTGCACATACGTGTCGAAGAGAAGGGTAGGGGAACAGAGTTTCGTTTGTCCTTCTGTAGCGGACACTGGAACCTGAGTGTGCGGGTGTATTGAAGTGAGAGACAATCTAGACACCTGGGCCTATCCATGATCCACTCCTCCAGTGTCGGACGTGACTTTTTAGGGTTGGCGTGGGGTCCGTTTCTTTACTATACCCTTGTTAGGTCGACGAATGAGGTGTCATAACCAGTAGTAACTTATAGACTCCGCCGTCTCCCAACGGGACTCGTCCGAAGAAGAGGCCCCCCTACAAGAATATGTAGGTGACGGAGACGAGAAGACTGTAACACTACAGGTGGAGGAGTTTGAGATAGAACAACCGAAGGTCTTTAGATTGGTGTAGGACGACAAAGAAGAAATAGACGTCTCTCTTCTGTTTGTGTATTCCTCTTTACGAGGAGACTTTGGCATACATGTTCAAAGGGTGCACTTGATCTAAACTGACGAGCAACAATTTCCGGGGACTCGGTGGGGAGGGGGTTTTTTCTCCACGAAAAACGTCTGGGGTGTGTGGTGGGTGAGGGACCAATAGTTCGCCTACCGATTCGTTCGGGACTGTGTCACTGAAGACGTGTCTTAAGACCCCGTGTAGAGTCCACCAGGCCCTCCCTGTCTGATCCAGACTCCACCCTCTAAGTGAATCGAAAGATCCCCGGTATTTGTGGGGGGGGAGGGCGGGGAGTTTCAACTGTCCGTGTCAGTGTTTCTGGGGGACACGGGGGTTGGTAAACTTTTGGTATATATCGGGTAGACTCTACAACTGGGAAGTAACTAAGGACCCTCACCGGTGTAAAAATAAGGGGGGTCGTCGGAGAAAGTCTATAAGGTATCGACATCGGTGACAGTAGTTTCGTAGGAAAGTAGTTGAGCGTTCTCCTTTTACAAGAGGTGAAGATTCTACTCTCACTCGTCGTTCGTGGTGGAATGAAACTTGAGGGAAAGAATTGGGAAGAACAAAGAGACTGGAAATACAAAGGAAGGTCAGTGGTCCCCAGTCCACACGAGAACTTCTCGACGTTTGTGGACACGGTCCAAAAGGTTGACAATGTTTAGAAACAAAAAATTCCATACATAATTGGTTGGTTCTACCCCACTGTTATAAGTCATAGAAGTTGTGTCGTATACTTTGTATACTCATTTGTCCACACGAAAAAGATTTACTAAGACCCTTTGTACGTATTTTCGGTTTGTTCCCTTAAGGGTGCCCCAGGTCACCAATCCTGAGGTACAAGAGTGACGGGTGTTACGTCCAAACTAGAGACCGACCCACTGATTGCTGTGACTGTAACTTGTACTGTAACTTCAGCGAGTCAGTATAGACTGAGAAGCGCTGGGGTTCCTGACATCGGATGGTCCGAGGAGGCAGGTACCTTAAAAGGTCCGTTCTCAGGACCTCACCCAACGGTAAAGGAAGAGGTCCTCTAGAAGGGTTGGGCCCCTAGCTTGGGCCCAGAGGGCGTAACATCCGTCTGCGAAATGGCAGACTCGGGGGTCCCTTCTAGGACGTTCTAGGACGTTTTGGCTGTACGTCGGTAATTTTTTTTTTTTTTTGAATTCTCCACTTCCTTTACAATATTACCGGTTTCCTTTCTTAGTAAAACTCTTTACTTCGTCGATCTTTCTGGAGGGCTGTGTCTTTCATTTTACGACTTCTTGGTTGGAAGTGTATGGTTGTCAGGGTTGGTTTGGGAGGGTCGGGGTGGGGAGTTAGGTTGAGGAGGGGGTTTCGAAGTCACTGTACAAAGAGACTCCACCTTCAGACAATTTGTGGTCCTCCTGTCTCCGTAACCCTTCGGGTATGGAATATATACCTTTGGGTCTAGTGACCCAAGTTCAGATACTGACTTATTCCTCTACCGTATTAATCATGTCTGCCTTTATTTTCCGACCGTTTTATACTGTAGAAATTCGAGTTATAGTATTTTTCTCTCTTAACGGTACACCAACATTTAGGTTCAACTTTTACGGTAATAGAATTAAAGAACTTAATTCGGTGAAGAGTACAGACTTTTTCAATTGAAAAAGAGGAGTGAGTATGATAAAGTCTTATATACAATAAAACATTGAGGTTACACGTTTTGTAATAGTCGGAAGGATCAATTGAAAAGGAATGTTGGGATGGTCCGTCTCAAGTAGTAGGGACTCCAACTTTCACAAGTGGATAAAACTAGTTTCAGGATCACCCACAAGGAGAGTTCTGTTAGTACAGTAACAGGATTTTAGGAACAAGTCACCTGGGGGTGACTAGAAACATCATGCTTGTTTTCCAACGGATGTTAATATGATAGGTTGTCGGTGACGGTTTTAGGTTTGTCTCTTTTCCCAGGCCTAAATTACAAGGACAAACCTCGAGATGTATGGGTCGTGTAAAGTTAGTGAGTACTCACACTAGTTTTTACTTTGAATAGAACCAAAAGGTAATTATTCCATACCCGAAGGGACCACCGAGTCTACCATTTCTTTGACGGATGTTACGTCCTCTGGACCCAAACTATAGACCCAACCCTTCCAGGGGGACCTTTTCTCCTACCGATGAGTGAGGTCATAAGAACGGACCTCTTAAGGTACCTGTCTTTCTCAACCTGTGTTGACTCACTGATTGTGAAAGTGAACAGTGCACAATTCCATATCTGTATTTTATTGTGGGTGGTGATGGGGTTTTACACCCATTTCCCAGTTTGTAAAAGTCATACTCCTATATAGCTCTGTATATGTGTTGAAGAAATGAGGGGTCGGAGGACTGGGATTTGTGTATCTGTGTGTGTGTGTGTGTGTGTGTGTGTGTGTGTGTGTGTGTCTCATAAATGACAACCTGATATTAGGGGATGTCGGGTGGACTAGTAAAGAAAGTGTCCTAGTGTCAGTCATTTTTATCGACGTGGGTGGGTAAAGTAAGTTTTTATACTCGTGACGGAGGACAGTAAATTTTGAAAAAAGTTTTCGTGATTAAAATTATAGAAGGACCGTTAAAGTAGTACATCTACATATTTTGATAATGAGACAACAAATTATGAGTCGTGGGAAGATTCAAAGTGGTGCTCTTTGGTATAGTGCACTTGTAGAAATATTTTAGAAAATTTTCATAGAATAAGCAAATAAAAACCGACACAATCCTGTATCAACGTCGAGAGATCAACACCGAGTATTCGGACCAACGAGACGTCGTACACCCTAAAATCAAGGGACTGGTCCCGAACTTGGACACAGGGAACCTGACCTTCCTAAGAATTGGTGACCGGGTGGTCCCTTCAGGGACATTTAGAAACTACCATAGAGAGTTGTGATAAAACGAAGGGAGTATCAGGTCAGCCATTTCTTAAAAGGTCGTTACGTCCTCTGGGTCCAAGGTAAGGACCCAACCCTTTTGGGAGACCTCTTCCTTGACCGTTGGGTGAGACAGGTACCTCTTAGGGTACCTGTCTCCTCGGACCACCCGATATCAGGTACCCTAGTGTTCTCAGTCTGTGCTGAATCGTTGCTTCGGTAGTGGTGGTGGAGTTTTGATAAAATCCTGTTTCGGGGTACTTACTTTCGGTCTACTTTCCCGTTTCTGTAAAAAGTCTGAGGACTTCCTGAGTTCGATTTTTACAGAAAGTTGTTTCGGTGGAGTTAAATGTAAGGGTTAAGTGTAAGGAGTTTAATGTAAGGAGTTAAATGTAATCGTTACAGATCCTCACAGGTACAGAGTTGTAGGGAGAAGGAATTTTGGTCCTAGACGTTCGACATAACATCTTATAATTTTAAGTTTCCCGTACCCCACTACCTACAATTGATTTGAACAATACCACTTGTTTAGTGTCACATATGTATGTAGTTTGGTAATACGATATGTGGAATTCGAATATGTCACAAGATACAGTTAATGTGGAATTATTTTGACCACCCTTTTACCAGTAATTCGATTCTTCTTTTAAGTCTACGTAGTAATATGGGATAGTTGAAAGTCCTTCGTTTCCTGTCCGTTACCGACTACCATCGTAGTCCTCGATTTACGTTAAGATAGACATAAAATTCTCTTTTGGTCTTCTCCGTACTGGTCCAAATGCACGTTTCTCTGGTGAAATTATGATACGTAGAATCTTTCTTTATTCCTCCTTGAAGGGACCGTCAGATCACCAATTCCGAGGTACGAGGGTTACGTCCCCCGTACGCAAGATAAGGACCAATCCCTTGATTCTAGGACGTACGGTATACCACGGCGGTTTTTTATTTTGTGGACCTATGAAAGATTTGTTAAAAAAATTAGTTATTTTTTTATATTTTCCTCTTTAAGACATCCATGACAGCTGTGACGATACTTTTCCAAGGGTTCCAAATGTTCTCTTTTTTTTTAAACACACATGTGATTCCTGCAAAAAATTTTGTTATCTTTTTTATCCTTGTATAGATATAAATGAACATAAAAGTAAAGAATCTTTTTACCGACTTCCAATATATTTTTTGATTGCTTTCACCACCGGACCCCCGCCCTGTACCTCCTCCCCTCTGTGTCACCCTCGTTCTCAATCGTGAGATACCTACATGTGAAAAAACCTTTTACACTTACACAGATATAAATGTTCTAATTTATGTTCTTTAATTAAACTCTCTCTCTCTTGTAGGGTATCTTCTGTTGGACCTCCCCCTACCATCAGGTGCAGGTATCTGTTGACCCCGTAAAATATATTTAGTACGAAGGATTGTGCCACACTTCGACCTAAGACCCGTAAAACGACGATCGACCGGAGGAACTGAGAAATATGTATATTCTTTTTCCCCCCCTTTTTTTCTCTCGAGATTTAGGATCAAAGAAGTAAATAAATGACCCACTCAAACTCGGTTCAATAGAGCGATACGGAGCCAAAAAGGTAGAAATTTTACCCTTGTTATCATAATGGATGGAGTGACCTAGTGACATTCCCAATGTAAATTTAATACAGATCGATTGTTATGACGCACCGTGTATTACATATTACAAAGGTTAATAATAACAACTCAAACGATAAACTGTCGTGTAATCTTTTTTAGAAGATTTTACGTCATAGTCAAAAATTTTTCAAGTGAAAAAACTCTGTTCCACTTAGTTTTAGATAAAACGAAATGAGAACGACTTTAAATCTCTCTCGTTTAATTTTTTTTTTTTTCTTGATTCCAGTGTCTTTTAACTATGCTATCGTTTAGTTGGTTTATTTGTTTTCCCTCTCTAAATGGGGTCTCTTCCTTCAAAGTTCCCCTACAAACGAATGTTGTAATCGGAGTCCTTCCTTCTACTCAGTGCCGTGATCCCGACTAAAACTCTAAATAGTCCACTTACACCAACCTTGTCACCCTCCGGTCCCTACTCGTCGTCCCTACCCGTCCTGGGTCCTCTCCGACCCCATGGTCCATTACCTTTCCGACAAGGGGGTTCCGTTCTCCTTCGGTAGTTCCCGTGACGTGTATGACCCTATTTGGGTCCCAAGTCTATTGTCATTGTGTGTGGTAGTGAAGGACCTGTTTCTCGAAAAACGAAATAAAGTTGACAGGACCTTGTTTTGTGTGGAATGTTAATTATAATTTCCTTTAGCCCCTCTCTTTGAACACTTTCTCTTGTTCTCTTAACACCCCGCAGACAACGAAGGAAGTGGGGGTACAGTTAAATCGGAACATCGACAAACAAAAAGAAAAAAAATTTTGTCTTTGTGAATGTTCGGTACCGTCTATTACGATCAATAAATGGGTCATCGATTAGAGGGTAAGAAAGAATTATTAGTTTCCGACTAAAATGAATTCTTTCGTTAGACGAGTCGATGTTTTTGAACAACTGAGTTTGAGGAGACATCGATCCCCGTTAGTGTCTTGTGTCACGACGGGTCACTCTACACTCCGACGGCGCCGGCGAGGAACCTTTCCGAGGTGAATTACTTACTTTTCTGCTTCGGGTAAAACGTGGATAAGTAACCTTCCTGACAACGACTTTGTCTTCGAGGTTATGAAACCGGTGGACTACGTTTGGTTGAGTGACCTTTTCTGGGACTACGACCCTTTCTAACTTCCGTTTTCGTCTCCCCCACCGTCTCCTACTCTACCAATGTATCGTAGTGACTGAGTCGTCTGTACTTATACTCGCTCGGGGCCCTCTACGACCTCCTGTCTCCCCGGACATCTCGATGACGAGTAGCCTACTAAATCACTGACTTGTTGTTCTTTAAGAAAGAGAGAACGTCTTTGTGTGGACACCACGGACCTCCATGTTCTTGATAAACCGTTTACTCTTTTCGTTACGGAATACGTTTTTACCGCCACCAGTTCTTCCATGTCTTTGGACTCAGGAACCATAAAGTGTCGACGGTGTGATCAGAATACGTCGGGTTCGATTGGAAAGCGATAATCTGTTTATTTAGGTATTAATCAATTCGGTGAGATATTGTTGAAAAGATGTCGAACGTAGGGTTACGTTACGATAAATCATTTTGAGAATTAACGATGTATTTTACAGAAGCCGTTATGACACCATACTACCCAACTTTTATTTTCAATGGTAACGTGTCGTCTCGGATCTTTACTGTCGACATTCCGCATTTAAAGTGTAGTCACTTTACTCATAGACAGTGATCTATTTTCCTACTTAAAAGGAAAAGAAGCATTTCGTTGTTGTTTCTGCAACCTGGATTTTATCGTTCTGTAGATGTCTTCGTACTTTCTACATAAAGTGGAATAGTAATTGGTTTGTGGTAATGTACAGTAGGTTTCGTTAATTTCCCTTCAACAACAAGACCAAGTCGGTAAGTCAGCTCAGGTTGTGAAACGCTGGGGTACCTGACGTCATGTGGTCCGAAGGGGCAGGTAGTGGTTGAGGACCTCGGACGAGTTTGTGCACAAGTAAATCAGCCATTACGGTAGGTTGGTAGAATAGGAGACAGCAGGGGAAGAGGAGAACGGAGTTAGAAAGGGTCGTAGTCCCAGAAAAGATTACTCAACCGAGAAGTATAGTCCACTCGTTTCATGTGACAATTTAGAGAGTCCGAGATTGTGTCCCTTAGGGAGTCTGGTTAAGATCGGGTGTTTTTGTCAGAAATAGAAAATTCACTAACTTTTTTTCGGTCTTCTTATTATCATAAAGTACTGTACACTTTTAAGATACTCTATGGTTAAAGTCACAGATATTTATGTCAACATCCGTTGCAGGAAGGACCCCCAGGCCACCAATTTTGAGGTGTAAAGGTGTAGTCCCCGGAGTCCAAACTAAGGACCAACCCTCGATTCTAGGATGTGCGGGACGTCAAACTGATTTTTTTTTTTTTTTTTCAACATAGCCTACTGTTGATGTAGGTAAGTAAATGTATGAGAGGAGCCGACGAAGGTGGGATCTTTTTAATCGTAGCAACTCGACAATTTTGTCTCCAACATACCAAGGGTCCACCGATCCACCATTTCTTTGGTGCCGGTTGCGTCCTTTACGTTCAAGTTAGGGACCCAGCCTTTCTAGGGGGAACCTCTTCCTGTACCGTTACGAGAGGTCATAAGAACGGACCTTTTAAGGTACCTGCTTCGCGGATCACTCGATGTCAGGTGATCCCAGTGTCTCAGTCTGTGCCGACTCGTGCGTCCGCGTGACGTGCTAAGGGTTTCGGATTCCATAAAGGGTCGACGGGAAAAGTCTTTTTCAATCGGTCGAAACGTGATCCAGTGTCTAGGAGTAAAAACCGAGTTTCGAGTGAAAGATCCCCTCCGGAAGGGACTGGTGCACTAAAACATAAAAGGGGTCGGTGGTGGAACGGGGGTGGTTGGGGTGTTGGGGATGAGAAGGAAGTTACGAAATAGAAAGTGGTGTCGTGAATCGTAGACTGCATATCCAGGCAAAATGTGTACCCAAACAGGTGGAGAAGATAGTCTTATGTTTAAGGTGATCCCGTCCCACAAAACAGACGAGGACACAAGTGACGACATAGGGACCCAGATCTTACAATAGACCGTGTCTCCTCTGTGAGTCATTCACGAATCACCTGTCGGTCCTGAAAGTGACTAAGCTAGTAGTACTCCTGCTCTATGGAGTCCATGGTGGGAAGAACCTCTCGGGAGAGATCGAAGGAGTCGACTTCAAAATAATCAATGTAAATAATGTCAAAATAAATAGACAAATGAACAAAAATACGAGTACAGAGGGAGGTGTCACAGTCGAGAGAAATTCGTGTCCCGGACCACGTGTCCTCCGTGAGTTTTTTATAATTGACTCACCTACTAATTTCTCAATAGCGGGGTCACGACTTGTAGTTTCGAAAGGTCCACTGTAAGTTCTCTAGTGTGACTTAACTATTAAATTAAATCCTTGTTTACCTTAACTTCAAATCGGTTTGTCCTTACATCTAGTTTATGGTTATAAAAAGTTACTTACGATTTCGACTTACAGAAATCTTTCCAGATGGTACGATGAACCTTGACCTTTGTCGGATTTATTAAGTCTTCTGAGGGACCTGGGACTTACACTTTTTCCGTAGGGAAGATTGCAACGGTGACTGGAACTTCTTCCTTCAACCTACACTAAGATACAAATTTATTTACGATGTCAGTCAGTTAAAATTTTTGACGTTCACGTTTTTTATTCATTTATTTATTTATTTTATTTTTGACGTTCACGTAGGACATAGTATCACAAAGCGGGTTTACCAAACAAAAAAAAAAAAAAAATTATGCTAACGACTATCTAAGAAGGGACGACCAGGTCACCAATTCTTATGTGGACGGTTACGTCCCCTATGTTCAAGTTAGGGACCCGGCCCTTCTGACGTATACGACGACTCGTCGATTCAGGTCCGTGGTGTTGATGACTCGGGTGCACGACGTCGATGACTCCGGACGTACGGAGCTCGGATGTGAGGTGTCGTTTTCTTCAGCGATCTTACCCTTCAGACGTGTGACTTCACTCTCGTCGAGGGCGAACTGTGTTGATCTCCTTCAGGTGCGTGTCGTTGTTTCTGAGTCACGTCGGTTTTAATTTATTTAAATAAAAAAGAATTATATATGTATATATATGTGTATAAAATCACTTCATATCAACTGAATGTTGCAAAGTCCACGTCTCGATCCACTAAGTCAATATGTTTATGTGTATATAATAAAAACTTTAATAAAAGGTAGTAGTCAATAATGTTCTGTAACTGATACCAAGGGACACGATATGTTCTTTCGAAACGACGAACAGCGAACAGATTTAAGTCGTAAGATAAGTATAATTCAATTTGTTTACTTAGTTTTACAGTATTTAAAAAATCAATCCGTTTTTAAGGATTCAAAAATTTATATATATATGATAATATTATAAATATATATACATATGTTTTCGAAAAGATGATGCCAACTATTTCCGAACTNTTACTTAGTTTTACAGTATTTAAAAAATCAATCCGTTTTTAAGGATCCAAAAATTTATATATATATGATAATATTATAAATATATATACATATGTTTTCGAAAAGATGATGCCAACTATTTCCGAACTCTTTCTTGTAATTTTTTTTTTTACTTCTCTACCTCTTTAACCTTTTGTATTTGATTTACTTTACCCTCGGGACTTGTACTTGATCTTTTTCACTTTGTTTGATCTACTTTCACTTGGTAGTAATATACCAGGTTGACAAACATTTGTACTGACGAGTAATCTTTGTATAGACCTCGAGTCCTCTTGTAAAAATTTTTCCAAACAACTATATAGACCATTGACTACCGTTGGCTTTTGATTCGTTTAGACGACCATAAAGGGACTGGGAGGAAGGTTGACGATGGTATCTTAAGATAGTTGTGGTGGAGATTGGCGGGGTTGGGGAAAGGGGGTGCAGAGGGTCTTGAGTCTTCGCTCGAGGAGTGTGCACAAAGTTTCGTCGGAGGAACCGGGGACGTAGCCATTCACGACGCGGGACTTCCACAGTGGGGGCTTGAGGATACGACTTTGGAATGGGGATTCTACCGTCGTAACCTTCTGCTCCAATTGCCCTCCATTAGTTCCTACCTCACGAGAATAGTTCCTCCGGGCCTCGAGAGGACGGGGACCGCTTTACACTCGTGTGTCGGTTCTGCTGTCAGACGAGGGATCTTGACCCTAGAGGGGTCGTGGGTTGGTTCGACCGTGGGACAAGAATCTGAAGGTCGGAGGTCTTGTCACTCTTTGAAGACAACGACTCCTCGGTGGGTCAGAGACCGTAAAAAAATATCGTCGGACCTACCTGATTCTGTTCTTTGGAAAATGGGAAAGTTGAGACCCCTTGGGACGTCCTGGGTCTGAGATCGAGAGTTCAGGACTACTGGGTGGCGACCACTATTCTACAGACCCGACCCCGACGACTTAGACGACTGCACCGCACTTGGGAGTTACTGAGCGTCTGTGGGGTCACTTCTACGACCATCGAAGGTGACCGTTGGAGGACTGAGGTCCTTGGGGATCCCAAACCTAGTCTCCGGTCCGATTTATTTACTGTGGCGTGAACTGAATGTGAATGGGGACAAGACTCCGTGACCGAATATTCATTTGAACATGCGGAGGTGAGAGAGAAACACATCCTAATCAAGAGAGGGTCTTCCGACGGTCAATTGAATGTATTAATTCGTCGGGCACGGTCTAAGGAAGGTCTGCACAGGTCAGTACAAACTTAAGGTCCGACTTGTGTCGGTTCCGATGTAGGACCCTAGGACCTTCAGATGATCATTTATTTGTATAATAGTTAATCTTGTTCTCTCCCGAAAAAAAAAGAACCGAAAACGAAAAATTGATTCTAAATTACACTCGTTAACACCCTTTCGTTCAAATATCTTTTTCGTGTCTTTTTGTTCTTCTTACTTTATTACGGTAGACGTCATTGTACCTACCTAGATCTCTAACAGTATGATTCACTTCATTCAGTCTGTCTTTGTTTATAGAATACTATTGTGTACGTCTTAGATTTTTTTTTTTTCTATGTTTGCTCGAGTGAATATTTTGTCTTTCTCAGTGTCTGTATCTTTTGTTTGTACAAATGGTTTCCCCTTCTCCCTCCCTCTATTTGATCCTTAAACCTTCCTTGTGTCTGTGTGAGTCAAGTCAAGTCAAGTCAGCGGGTCAGCACAGGCTGAGAAACGCTGGGGTACTTAGGGTCGTGCGGTCCGGAGGGACAGGTAGTGGTAGAGGGTCTCAAGTGAGTCTGAGTACAGGTAGCTCAGGTACTACGGTAGGTCGGTAGGGTAGGAGCCAGCAGGGGAAGAGGAGGACGGGGGTTAGGGAGGGTCGTAGTGTCAGAAAAGGTTACTCAGTTGAGAAGCGTACTCCACCGGTTTCATGACCTCAAAGTCGAAGTCGTAGTAAGGGAGGTTTCTTTAGGGTCCCGACTAGAGGAAGTCTTACCTGACCGACCTGGAGGAACGTCAGGTTCCCTGAGAGTTCTCAGAAGAGGTTGTGGTGTCAAGTTTTCGTAGTTAAGAAGTCGTGAATCGGAAGAAGTGTCAGGTTGAGAGTGTAGGTATGTACTGGTGACCTTTTTGGTATCGGAACTGATCTGCCTGGAATCAGCCGTTTCATTACAGGGGCGAAAACTTATACGATAGATCCAACCAGTATTGAAAGGAAGGTTCCTCCTTCGCAGAAAATTAAAGTACCGACGTTAGTGATAGACGCCACTAAAACTTCGGGGGGGGGGCGTTTTTTTCAGACTGTGACAAAGGTGACAAAGGGGTAGGTAAAGGGTACTTCACTACCCTGGCCCACGGTACTAGAAGTAAAAGACTTACAACTCGAAATTCGGTTAAAAAAGTGAGAGGAGAAAGTGAAAGTAGTTCTCCGAAAACTCAAGGAGAAGTGAAAGACGGTATTCCCACCACAGTAGACGTATAGACTCCAATAACTATAAAGAGGGCCGTTAGAACTAAGNGAACGAAGAAGGTACTAGGTCGCCTACAACCGTTAAACTAGAGACCAAGGAGACGAAAAAGATTTTGGTCGAACTTGTAGTCCTTCAAGTGCCAAGTGCATAACGACTTCGGACCGAACCTCTTAAAACTCGTAATGAAATGATCGGACACTCTACTCACGTTAACACGCCATCAAACTCGTAAGAAACCACGACGGAAAAAAACCCTAACCTTACTTTTGACTGGAAAAGGTCAGGACACCGGTGACGACTCAAAAGGTTTAAACAACCGTATAACTCACGTCGTGAAAGTGTCGTAGGAGAAAGCCCTAAACTTTATCGAGGTGACCTTAAGGTAGTGGAGGTGATCGAAACAAATATCACTACGAAAGATTCCACGTGAACTGAAGTGTAAGGTCCTACAGACCGAGATCTAATCACTAGTGTAGTAGGACTAATAGACCCAGCACTTCTAGAAAAAACATGTCAAGAAGGCACATAAGAACGGTGGAGAAGAATCATAGAAGACGAAGACAATCCAGGTATGGTAAAGACAGGAAATAACTCGGGCAAACGTACTTTACAAGGGAACCATAGAGATTAAAAGAACTTCTCTAGAGATCAGAAAGGGTAAGACAACAAAAGGAGCTAAAGAAACGTAACTAGCGACTTCTTCCGAAAGAATAGAGAAGAACGATAAGAAACCTTGAGACGTCAGTCTACGGATATAGAAAGGAAAAGAGGAAACGAAAAACGGAGAGAGGAAAAGTGTCGATAAACATTCCGGAGGGGTCTGTCGGTAAAACGAAAAAAACGTAAAGAAAAGGTACCCCTACCAGAACTAGGGACAGAGGACATGTTACAGTGCTTGGAGTAAGGTATCAAGTAATCCGTAAGATAGATAGTTTAGATCCGGGAATTTAGATAAAGAGTGAAGGTGACATATTAGTATTCCCTAAACTAAATCCAGTATGGACTTACCAGATCGTCAAAAGGGATGAAAGAAGTTAAATTCAGACTTAAACCGTTATTCCTCAAGTACTAGACTCGGTGTCAGTCGAGGACCAGAACAAAAACAACTGACATATCTCGAAGAGGTGGAAACCGACGTCTCTTATATTAGTTAGACTAAAGCTACAACTCATAGACCACTACAGGTACACATCTCAGAAGAGAACACAACAACCTTCTCCCACAAACGATTACTGGTCACGTAAAAGAACCGTTTTGAGATAATCAGAAACGGGACGAAGTAAGGTGTAAAGTTCCGGTTTAAACGGACAATGAGATCCACAAAGAACTGAAGGATGAAAACGTAAGGTCAGGGGATATTACTTTTCCTGTAGAAAAAACCCACAATCAAGATTTTACAGAACATCCAGAAGTATTTTGGCAAGTTGAAGTCGAAGAAGTCGCAATGACCAACCCCGTGTCCGAACCTATTGACACTATCACTTACCAAACGGAACCTCTGCTTGTCTCTGTATGATGACATGTATTTTATGTATTTTTGTTTATGGATTAAATATCGTGTCCTTGTGCGTTATATAACATTATTAGATATACCCTTTCCCCTGAAGAGACCACCGAGTCTATCATTTCTTAGACGGACGTTACGTCCTCTGGACCCAAGCTCGGGACCCAACCCATCCAAGGGGGCCTCTTCCCTTACAGTTGGGTAAGGTCATGGGAACGGACCTCTTAAGGTACCTGTCTCCTCAGATACCCGATGTCAGGTACCCGACCGTTTTTCAACCTGTGTTGACTCGTTGATTGTATCTATATGTTTATGCCCTTGCCTTAGGCTTTTTCTTGTATACATAAATATGTGTAGCCTTTGTGAGACGTCATGTGAACTTTGATTGTGTTGTGACAGTTAGTCTAGATGAGTTACTTCTTAAATTTTTTCTTTTTTCTGTTTCGTGTCTACCTTCTGTTCCTTTTTGATCTCCTTTTTATTCATAAAATCTCAATGTGACAGGACCAAAATTAGGACGGGGACAGTCAACTCCTCGGAACGACGATAATAATTCGAAGAGAAAGTCGGGATCAAAAGTATGGACACCTTGTCTGAGTCATAGAACAAAGTATCCAAATAACCCTCCTAATTCATTCTTTTTTCGACTTGTCATAAAAACGGACTCTGTAGGGGACCTGTCCCCTCGGACAACCCACTTACAGGTGTCCCACCGTTTCTCACCCTGTCCTGACATCGTTGAATCGTACACACGTACGTCATTGTCCGTAACGAGTTAATAAAGTAAGTAAGTTCGTATAATTGAAAAGAAGGAAGTGGGATCTGTGTCGGAAACCGTTTTTGACGTTTCATTGAAGTCTCTTGAAAGTTTCCGAAATCCTTAATCTACGTTATCAGGAAGTAAAGTGGAGGAAGACGTGAAGTTTATATGTCTAAAGAAAGAAAACTGAACTCCGTCTACATTCCGACCAATCCCGAACAATACAGAGAGTGCTCCTTTTTCAGTTTCCGTCCGTCTCCTTCCTGTCTCTTCTGTATAAAAGAATATTGAACTACTCTGGATATCTCTTCCTCGACCTGATTTGATTCGCCTACCCCGCACTCCTGTTGAGGAGGAAGGTTGGTTTTTCCATCCTTACCCGAGTCCTAGGAAGGGGCCAGTCTCTGGGTCCTTGAAAGGGTCCTAATCCGTCCCACGGAGTTTCTAGTTAGTAAAGTACCGTTCAAGAAATTGATTATGGTGTGACACGCTGAGTGGTCCGTAATATAAGAGTATTTCTTCTACGTTTACCGTCTACGATCAATGGGGTTTCGATAAGAGATGAAGAGGGTACTTCGGACCTTTCACTTTCGGGGCTCAAGGGTCGGTAGGAACGTCGACCTGTCGGTGTCCTGGGTCTCCGGTGTCGACTCGTCCCCGGCTTCAGGTGCCTCGTCCCGAAGACTTGTTTCGAGACGAAAGGACGACATCGACGGGAAAGAAGGAGAAGAACGAGTTTTGGTGCCGTGCTCCCGACCTTCACGTCCCCGGTGGAAAGGTGACAGTCCGTCGTCCGCAGCCCTTTTACGGTTCTCTTAGGCTCTTTGTGTCCAGACTTGTGTAGTCAAAGGACTAAATGGTTGTCTCTGGTTTTGTGGACGAGTAAATTCGAGCCCAATCAGTTCAAAATGGAAGTTTGTCTGTATGAGGAAGGACTTTGTCGGTGACCATACAAAGGAAAGACCTCTCGTCCCGTCCCCATGTCTGATGTGGGGTTGCTCGGTAGTTGAGTGACCGTTGTAAGTTTGCGACAAATCGAGGTGTACGCTAATGTGTGCTTACCGACACAGAGACCACAGATAAAGTCAGACAGAATGATCTTTCGTTTGTGGTCCAGTGGTGCGGTCTCTATTGCTCTCTCCGACAGGACGTTCCCTAACTTTGAACTCAAAGTCCCTTAGTCTCACAGTCTTTCCCCTTAACACTTGGTGTCCCGTTAAAAACTTTCTTAGTGATAATATTCGATATTTAATTTCGTTATGTAAAAGTTACTACCTTTTCTAGTACGAAAAAGTAGACACACAGTAATCGTTTGAGGGACCATGAATACTCCGTGAGGTATACAAACGTAATTTGTTTATTTGTAATGACTCGAACTTATTTATGATAATTGTATGAAAGAAAAATTGGTCATTTATAAAACCTAGGACAAAGGAACGTAACCGAAGAAAGGGGGTACAAATATTACAATTCAGTAGAAAAAGTAATTTTTTTTTTTGTTTTGGGTATCATAGTAGGACTTCATTAATAAAAAGTACAATGAAAGGTTCCTAAGTTGTAAGTATTTATCTAAAATATACCGACGGTGTTATTGTATATGTGAACCCCGTCTTACAAAGTCTACCTAATGTTTCTAAAAGGACGAAACTATTAGAAGTGTCAATGGAATGGTATGCTACCCAAGACAATAAATGAGATTATAAATCTTGTAATAGGATGGTGACCTTTAAATTCATATATCATCTCTATAAAAAGAAAATATATTTTTTTTTACAAGATTTACCCGACTGTAAGAAGTACCTCTGTTTACTATAGTTGTCATTCGATGGATTGTCTATAATTTTGTGTTCTCAGTGAGTGTGCATGTGTGTCTGGGATAAGAAAGAAGTAAACAAGGAAGTTTCATTTCTACTATGAAAACAGTTCATTGACAAAGTGTTTTACCTAAAATCCTTTACAAACTATAAAAATAAAACAATGACATTTGTCTCGAACAGTAGATATTTTTGACAGTGATACTTTTGGGTCTTTGTATTAAAAGATTAGATGATTCAGAAAGTTTACTTTTAAAAGTCACGGAAAATAATTCACATCTTTAGATTGTTGTAGAAAGTTAATCAAAAGTCCTTGTTGGTTTTCTATAGTCCCTTCTGTCATACTAAAATTACTGTTTTACAAATGGTGAAGACGTGATGACTACTTACTCCAGTCTTTTTACTAATAGTGACAGGAAATTAAGATTACGACGAATAGGAGGTAAACGTAACTGTATAAAAATTCCTTAATGTTGACGACCTGAAGGGGCCACCAGGTCACCAATTCTTAAGTGAACGGGTACGTCCCCTGTACTCAAACTAAGGACCAAGCCCCTCTAAGGTGTACACCCGTTAATTCAGGCACATGGTGTTAATGCGAGATCTCGAACGTAAGGCGTCGTTCTCTTCGGTGACGCTACTCTTCGGGTACGTGGTGTTGGTTGTTTCGGGAACGAGCCCTTACTTCCGAGTCGGTTTTCCTTCAATCAATTAATTTTTTTTTTTTCTGTTGACAATTTTCGCCTGAAAGTTTAACATCATGACTAGAAATCGAGAGTAACAAGAGTAATTCTTTTTTTTAAAAACTACCTTCTAAAAATAGTAATTTTTATTTTAATTCTTACGTTAAAGTTGACATAGAGTAATAAGATATTAACGAAATTGACTGTAAATTTTTACGTACAGGAAATAATCATGTCATTACGTATGTATTTTAAGTAAATTTTATGTATGTATAACCCCTTTATGCGAGTTTCTTAAAAAATAGTAACCCTAAACACTAGTTTTTGAGGTGTCTGGTGACATGATCTCTTGGTACCCCGGGTGCTCTTTACACTCACACGTTTAGTCTCCTAAAATGTAATAAAAGAAAATATTATATTTTATTGTACAGATTTGTCGAAGGTTCAGTCTTCCATTTAGAGAAAAAGTCTGTAAACTATTTGTAATTTAAGATAATAAGATTAAAAAATCACAGAATAAAGAATCTGATACAAACTTCCAGTCAAATATTTAAGGATAGAACGTTTTGGTCGTTTTTACCTCCCTGCACTTAGGGTTGTATAAGAGATTTTCAAGTCTTTTGATTGGTCTCAAAGTGACATTTATATATTTAGATGATAGGACGATTATATAAAAGACAACTCAATTGTATTGACTCTGTACCATTATTTAGATCTCCGTCCTTTTTTGTCCTTATATTCGTGTATGATTATGTCGACTTGGTCCGGTATGTACGAGCTTGGTAGTGTCGTGGAATGTTACAGGAAATATTAGACGAACGAGAAGTGCGATGACAAAACTTCTGTAGTGTGTAAAGGTGTTGAAGTTGATCGGGGAGATACCTTTGGTGTAGATTTTAGACGTAAAGTACGTTTAGTTTTGGTGTCACTCCATGGTAAAGTGCGGTCAATCTTACCGACACTAGGTTTTCAGATGTTCGTTATTTACGACCTCTCCCACACCTCTTTTCCCTTTGGAGAATGTGACAACCACCCTTACGTTTGATCATGTCGGTGATACCTCTTGTCACACCTCTAAGGAATTTTTTCGACCTTTATCTTGACGGAATACTGGGTCGTTAGGGAGACGACCCGTATGTGTGACTCCTTTAGTCTTAACTTTCTCTGTGTACATGGGGTTACAAGTAGCGTCGTGACAAATATTATCGGTCCTGTACCTTCGTTGGATCTACAGGTAGTCGTCTACTTACCTATTCTTTCGACACTATGTATATGTGTTACCTCATAATGAGTCGGTAATTTTTCTTATGTAAACTTAGGCAAGATTACTCCACCTACTTTGACCTCGGCTAATATGTCTCACTTCATTCGGTCTTTCTTTTTATGGTTATGTCGTATGATTGCGTATATATACCTTAAATCTTTCTACCATTGCTATTGGGACATACGTTCTGTCGTTTTCTCTGTGTCTACATATCTTGTCAGAAAACCTGAGACACCCTCTCCCTCTCCCACCCTACTAAACCCTCTTACCGTGACTTTGTACATATTATAGTATGTACTTTGCTTAGTGGTCAGGTCCAAGTTACGTACTATGACCTACGAACCCCGACCACATGACCCTACTGGGTCTCCCTACCATGGCCCTCCCTCCACCCTCCCCCCAAGTCCTACCCCTTATGCACATGTGGGCACCACCCAAGTACAACTACATACCGTTTTGGTTATGTTATGATATTTCATTAATTGGAGGTTAATTTTATTTATTTAAGTATAAAATTTTTTTAGACATAAAGTTTTAGCCGGAGAAAGTGTTACCGGTTGGGTGTCAAGGTTTCGGAAAGAGTTTCACATACGAGTGTCCAGGGTGGTAGTAGAGTTTGAACTGACGATTTTGTTTTGTTGTTTTTACTATGTTGGAACAACAGTGTTCTAAATGGATGGTTAGATGGAGGAGGATTGAAGAGAGAAAGACAAATCGTATGCAGTGAAACGACTACTGAGTCGTGCTGGTGTCTGGACGGATAGTCAGGTTGTGAATTGCAATTGTTAGATGGATTTACCGTCGGAAGCGAAAGAGCGTGAGAGAGAAAAAAGTGAAAATAACTTTATGTCAACGAAATGTAGCACAATAAAAGACGACACGTCGTTTCACTTGGGCAACGGACATATGTATATCGGGGAGAAAAAACCTAAAGGAAGGGTAAATCCAGTGGTAGCTCGTGTCTCGTCTCAAGGGACACGACGTGTCGACCAAGAGCTGTAAATGTAATTATGCGTCGTCACATGCATACAGTTTGGGTCAGAGGGGCAAGTGGGGTAGTGGGGGGAAGAGGGGAACCATAGGCATTCAAACAAGAGTTGTAGATACAGAGGTAAAGGCAAAACGTTTATCCAAGCGTACATGATAAAAAGATCTAAGGTGTATGTTTGCTACAATGTGTTATAAACAAAAAGAGAAAGATCCTTCTCACAGAGGTTCGAGTCCCACCGTCATCACCTTATCCTTACCACATCTTTCCCATGACCTTCTACGGAGACTCCCCAGGACCAAGTAGACACTGAAAAAGGAACTACCAATCTTGTAAACTACTACTACAGTTCCCGTCACCGGACTAGGAGTGAGCCCGGTGAATTGAAACTAAATACAAGATCAAGGCCTATTGGTCGTTCCCTGCCTAGACACAGTGGAGCCCGTTTAATGAAGAAGATAGTTTCGGAGTCAAAGGAATAACCATTTTACGTCTAGTTTTAAATCCCGTCTGTAACCGTTACTTTTAAATTTCCTGCGTTAGTTGTGAGTGTCAATTCGGTGTCGTCCGTGGGTGACTTTTTCGAGTCGTGTGAATCAATGATAATGACGATGAGAAAAAAAAAATTCCGATAAAATGACATAGATAAATAAAACCGGCACGGGACACCGTCCCCGTTAGAATCGAGGGACTGGTCCCTAGCTTGGGTACGAGGGACGTACCCGTCGCGTCAGAGTTAGTGACTTGGCGATCCCGGTTCCGGTGTTCGGAGTAATCGACGAGACAAGAAGCCATTCACCTGCGAGAGTGATCAGTGACTCCTGTGTCGTGGCAAGCTAGTCACTCAGGGAGTAGACAAGAAAGGTCTTCCCGTAAGACTCCCAACTTGTCCACGCTCCGTGCCATGATCCGAATCCCCCCCACGTGGACGGAAGGAAGTCGAGCGGGGGGTTCTTTCGACCCTCAGTGTCCCTCGGTGGTCGGTCTCGTGGCTGTCACGGACTTGATATTTGGGTCTGTTGCGTCTTTCCTGACTACTGTCGTTACGAGCGCAGATTCTCTGTCCTTCCAGTGACACCGAACAGGTGTCCAATCGAACTTAAAGTGCGATTGACTTTGTCGGACAAGTGCCAGATAGTTCGTATGTGACATGTGGACGAGATTACTGATCCCTTTTCCTGTGTGACTGGCTTTCATTTCTGACGGGTACAATTTTTCTTTCTACTTTACGGAGAGAAGGACCCTGTGGTTACGACCAGGAGGAAACTCCTATTCTGAGGGAAGGGTCCCTGGTTCCGGTACGACTGAACGACACTTGAACAACCTGACAAGAAAAAAGCTTCGGAACTTCTTTACATAGGGACTGAACAAATTACAAGAAACAAGATTGTCCTTTATTTTGACGCGACTTTTGGGACGAAGAGGCCTCGTCAAATAGTCTTGACGGACCCTTCGTCCGAAGATCCGATCAGGAGTCAAACCGAGTTTATTTCGACGAAAGATAAGAATATCAACTGACAATATAAGTAATAAAGACAGTTGTCCTAGGTGAGGGACCCTTATACTTCACTTCACTTTAGCGAGTCAACACAAGCTGAGAAACGCTGGGGTACCTGACATCGGATGTTCCGAGGAGACAGGTACCCTAAAAGGTCCGTTCTCATGACCGCACCCAACGGTGAAGGAAGAGGTCCCCTAGAAGGGTAGGGTCCTTAACTTGGGCCCAGAGGACGTAACTTATATGGGTACCCATTTTTACCCAAAGAGAAATCTACGTGTGCATTAACGACAGTGTGATCGTGTCTCAGGCACTCCGACATAAGAGTACGATTGTGACGGTACAAGGGTAGGACCCTTCGCCCGATCCCGTCGCACTTCCACTACTCCCGTCGTTACCCAGAGGAAACCCCCAGGGACGTGTCTCGAGCAGTGTCGTCTTACGTAGAGTCGATGGGATCGGTCTGAGTGGTTTGCGCCCTTGTCCGTCCGCGACAGGGAGCAACAGACAAGTGTCCTTATTGGAAAACCTGAAGGGATGGAGACGACGTATACCCCTGATTCTTTTTTCCTACGATCTCAATTTTGATCTTTCACCCCCGCTCTCCTCTCCCTTCCTAACCCTTAAACCCCAGTCCTCTACGTTTGATAATATGTCTCTCACCTAACTGTTGTTCCAGGATGATGCATCGTGGCCCTTGATATAAGTTATAGGACACTATTTCGTCTTACCTTTTCTTATATCTCTTCTTACAAATTCAGCATATTGACTTAGTTAACCGACATATCGTCTTTAATGGTGTTGTGACATTTAATTGATCTGAGGTTTTCTTTTGACCTTTCACCTTGCCTCTCTTGGTGTTTATAGTCTGTTCATTTCCGAAGAGAACATCGAGTCAATCATTTCTTAGGCGGACGTTACGTCCTCTGGTCCCAAGTTAGGGACCCAACCCTTCTAGGGGACCTCTTCCTTTACCGTTGGGTGAGGTCATAAGAACGAACCTCTTAGGGTGTCCGTCTCCTCGGACCTTCTGATGTCAGGTACCCCAACGTTCCCAGCCTGTTCTGAATCGTTGATTCGGTGTCTCTCATTAATTGTTTGCAGAGGTCTCGACAGGAGATTCTGATTTTCCGGTAGGACCGTATGAAAATTTGGCTATTGGTTGTAGTTAAATTTGTGGACGAATAGACCTCAGTCTTAGTCAAAATCTTTGTTTCTAATTCTAGTTCTTCAATTCTGCCTTAAATTAGGTTAGTGAAGTAAATCAAGGGACTGACTTTGAAACCGCCCACAACCTCAAATATCAGATGTCAAGAACTCAAATTTCCTTATAAAGTTTCTCTCCAAGGACGACGGGACTCCGACCGTTTTCTTGACAAGGGTACTTGAACTTAGATTAGGCAGTGATTACTTTTAAATACATAAAAGACTAACCCTTGACCATAAGAGTCTTATCGAAACAACAACAAATCGACGATTCGACACAGGTTGAGAAACACTGGGGTACCTGACATCGGACGGTCCGAGGAGACAGGTATCCTAAAGGGTCTGTTCTTAGGACCTTACCCAACCGTAAAGTCTTGTCGAACCGGTTCAGGAAAGTATAAGATGTAGTATCCAATGACTTTGTTGTAAACGAAGATTAAGAACCATATTAAAATTTTCTGTCCGATTATCCTGGTATACTTTTGGATTAATATTACCTTTTCTATTTCCTAAGTTATTTTAGACGATGGAGTTGAAAATTTCTAAAATACAAAGCTTTGGTGTGAATTTAAATAAATTAAGGTACACTCGTGAGTGAGTACAATTTTCTGTCAGTGACAGAGTCGGAAAGAGATATTCAGGAGGTAGTGTTCAATACTACCCGTATTCTAGAGAGTCGAAGGATCTTTGGTACTTCAGTGGAGGAAGAAGAGAAACAAGGAGACGAAAAAGGATGTCGACGACTTTTAAGGTGGCGAGGGGAGTAGAACGGCTAAAGGGGGGTAAAGGTACCACGAATGCGACGAGAGTCAGAATGGGGGTCTCCAAAATGATTGAATGGGTGCGGGGAGGTTTTCGGGTACTCTTACAAGAAGAGTTCGTGTTTAGTGATGGAAAGGTCCGAAAGTGTTAAGGAGTGACCGAGAACTGAAATTTTTTTAAAAGTCTGTCAAGATGACAGAGGACGGGGATCTAAGGGTCCGGCGAGTCGTCGGTATGGCAAAGGTAGAGTGGAAGCCTTAGGACCTAGTGTAGAGATTGTCGGTTCGTGGAGTGGAGTGGGGCCTCCGGGAAGGTCTTAACTGGTCTTGGAGTCTAGAGAAGACCTCTTCCTTCACCGTTGGGTGAGGTCCTAAGAACGGACCTCTTAAGGTACCTGTCTCCTCGGACCGTCCGATGTCAGGTACCCCAGCATTTCTCACCCTGTATTGAGTCACTCATTGTGAAAGTCCTCCCCCTTTGTGGGTGTTTTCACTAAACTGTCACCAGTGTATCAAAATTTAAAACCACGATTTTACTTATTACTTAAGTAAAATATGTATATATATATATATATATGTGTGTGTGTATATTGAGTAATATATATATATATTAAGTAATATATATATATTTTGAAATAAGACCGACGTTTCCCGTACGAAAAGTGTAGTGATTACAGTGGACTTTTCTCATGTTAAACATTTGTTTAGTTCAAATAACTCAGTGACAAATATACTATTTTACGTGGGTAAAATTCACATGTCTCAAACTGTTCAAAACTGTTTATATAAGTACGTACACAACCCCTTCTGAGAACTCTCTGGGAACCTGACGTTCCTCTAGGTTGGTCAGGTAAGACTTCCTCTAGTCGGGACCCTAAAGAAACCTTCCTGACTACGATTTCGACTTTGAGGTCATGAAACCGGTGGAGTACGCTTCTCAACTGAGTAACCTTTTCTGAGACTACGACCCTCCCTAACCTCCGTCCTCCTCTTCCCCTGCTGGCTCCTACTCTACCGACCTACCGTAGGGACTGAGCTACCTGCACTCAGACTCACTTGAGGCCCTCTGCCACTACCTGTCCCTCCGGACCGCACGACGCTAAGTACCCCAGCGTTTCTCAGCCTGTGCTGACTCGCTGACTTGACTGACTTGAATATCGTGTTATTTCCATATCTTACAAAGGTAGTGAGGTCTTTCAAGGAAACACAAGAGGTCTCTCAAGACGGAGGTGGGGAGTGAGACGACGGATCGAGTGGTATTCGTCGGTGGTGAGACGAAAGACAGTGGTCAAGACAAATGTTTGATACCGGGCGTCTGGTCTAGACGGGATGACAACCAAACAAAGAAAAAAATTTAATTCGAAATAACCCTGTGTCGTCACAACGAAACAAAGGTATAACACACACCAAAGAAACCACGATGTCACTGTCGTCAATGTTCTGTAGGACACTAGGTGTTTCGACTTTTATAAATGATAGAGTGTCTTTGTCACACGATTCGGAACAAGACATATTGATTAATATTACTACTGTAGACTTGTCAAGATATCGTAAGTCACGTATAAGTTGAAAAGGACAAACAGGAGGGTTATCGAAAAACATCAATTAATTTTTGTTTAGTCCTATAATAAGGTAACGTACACACACACATATGCACCCGTGTGCGTGTAAACCTGTATCAAGACACTTATCACAGCGTTACTCGTAACCCCACGTACATAGAAAAACCTAATCTCAAGATTTGAAAAGTTCAATCAACAGAAGAATAATGACGGGGTGGACTTTCATTTTTCTGAAACGAGACATAAAAAGAGGATCTTAAAAATATCAAGTTTTAAAATGTCAAATCCAAATACTTAGTGAACTCAATTCAAAAGATTACCACGGTTCACACCTAACTCTAATTAAAAAAAAAAAAAAACGTACACCTACACACATCAACGAGGTCGTCACAAAAAACTTTTCTGGAGAAAGAGGTATCTTAACGGAAACATGGAAACGACTTTCGGTGAACTAGCACATACACACCCAGACGAGGACCTAAGACCTAAGACAGTATGATAGACAGAAAGTAAAAAAGAAAGTGCTGTGACAACTAATGACATAGATATGTCATTCAGAACTTTAGTCCACCATACTCAAGAGATTAACTCAATAAGAAGTCTTAATAGAAACTCATAGGATCAACGAAACGGAAAGGTTCATGCAAAATGAATGAATAAAAATAAATAAAAAACCCACGTGAAGTTTCGAACACCCTGGGATGAAGGGACTGGTCCCTAACTTAGACCAGGGGACTGTCACTTTCAGGATTGGTGACCTAGAGGTCCCTTAAGGGGGGTTCATAGAAAATCTTAGTAGAACAAATCTTCTTAGGGCGGTCCTAAAGACTAACCGGGACATAAATTAGACATTTAGTGAATCCCATCTTAACTGTCGAATCAGTATAACTCGGTACTTGTACTAAATACTACAAGATAAATAAAGCTGAAAAAAAAAAAAAAAAAATCAAAAAAAACAATCACAAAACATCTAAAATCAGTAACCTAGAACGTACAAAAATTTTATTCTAATTATACATAAAGTATAAAAGACCACGACAACACTTACTACGAAAATTTAAAAGTCAAAGGACAACAAGTAACTCTCAGACATCTTTGTCCTAACTTAAAAAAATACGACTGGAAAACAGAATGTCTGAAGAGACCACCGAGTCTGCCGTTTCACAGACAGATGTTACACCCTCTGGGCCCAAGTCAGGGACCCAACCCTTCTCGGGGACCTCTTCCTTTACCGTTACATGAGGTCGTGATAACTCACCTTTTAGGGTACCTGTCTCCTCGGACCGTCCGATGTCAGGTGCCCCAGCGTTTCTCAGCCTGTGCTGACTCGCCGAAGTGACAGGAAAGGAAAGTCTAGAGAAGAGAGGTGAGTAGTTTGTGAGGGTAGAGACGAGAGATTTGATACCTTTAAGTGGAGTACACGGACGTTTCTGTGTGTGGACTCAGGTTTGTGGAACCAACGTGGAAAGAAAAGATCGAAGAGTCTGTAACAAAAATATATATGTGTTGTCATAATTGTAATACCAAGATCTACGCATCCGCACAGAGGGTTCTCATAAAAGACGTATCATACATGAGTCTACAGTAGACTATGTGACAGGGGTTCCCAACGAACTTTCTCATCTAAAGTCCCCCTCCTTTCCTTTGGTTCTAAATGGGTATATGATCTTTTGATCTTTTAAGTCTGGTAGATCACTACCATGGTTGTGGGTGTGTAGACGGGTTGGGTCTTTGGACCTAAGGTAGAAATGGAGATGGGGTTGCTATGTTAATTAGTAGTTCAAAGACGAAAGGTTAAAAAAGAACTGAGGTAGGTACAAAGAGGTAAAAGTGGGGCTGAACAGGTACGGTTCGATAGTAGAGACCAGAAGGATATAGAAGAAGATCGATCTAAAGGGGGCTTCGATGAAAAATGTGTCCTCGATTTTGCTCTGAAATTTAAGAAAATAAATAAATTTTTTTAAAAATAAAAATAATATTAAATTTTCCGATGAAAGGTAAACGTCAATAATGTTTTATGACCGATGTAACGGGTGAAACGTGTTTATCACATATCTCAATCAACGAGTCAACACAGACTGAGACGTTGAGGTACCTGATGTGGTACGGTCGGAGGAGACAGGTACCTTAAGAGGTCCGTTCTTACGACGGTTTGTAGGAAAAATTTTACTTTAAAAAATTTTTCGGATTTGGATTACCAAAGTATGGAAACAAATTCTTGGAGGGTAATAGGAACTCTACTTCCATCTTTAGGGACGGGTCCGGGTGCTCCGGGTGGAGGGGTCGAGGGGGTGGGGAGTCCTCGGGACCGAGAGGTGGGGATTCATGTGGACTCAGCGGACCTCCCGAACAGGACCTCCTGAGGTCTCAAAGACTAAACCATTCTGAACCCACCCCGAGTCATTAAACGTAAAGTCTCGGGAGGGACTACTAGGTCCCCGATTCTAAGACATGAGGGTTACGTCCTTCGGGTCTCAAGGTTTAGGACCAGTCCCTTAAGCTAAGGTGTACGACGTTGATTCTAGGACGTATGACGTTAATTCTGGGTCACCGAGTCTGTCATTTCACAGACAGATGTTACACTCTCTGGACCCAAGTTAGGGATTCAACCCTTCTAAGGGACCTCTTCCTTTACCGTTGGGTGAGGTCATGAGAACGGAACTTTTTAGGGTACCTGCCTCCTCGAACCACGTCCGATGATAGGTACCCCAGAGTTTCTCAGTCCGTGCTGACTCACTGTAGTGAAGTGAAGTGTCTCGGTTTCTTTACTTATAAAAAAATTTTTCTTAAACGTTAAGTATAGGTAGTTACTTGCTTCATACCTATGAGTGGTGCTATACCTTCTTGGAACTTTTGTAATGCGATTTCACTTTTTTTCGATCAGTATTTCCTAGTAGACAACTATTAAGGTAAATTTATTTTACAGGTCTCTTATCTGCTTAGATGCCTGTCTTTCGTCTACTCACCGACACGTCCCGACCTCACTCCTCCTACCGTCCACACCCATTCCCCACACCCTGACCGTAAACACCAGGGTTGAAGAGGTACGTCAACTGGTGGAGGAGAAAGGATGTGAATGCAGGAGTGGTGTGACTATTGGGAACGAAAGGTATGGACCTTACGGGAGAACGGAAGAGTTGTCACTTAAGGATAGGGGATGTTTCGAGATGAAGTTCGGATGGAGAGAGTGTGTCCTGGTGGGGTCAGGTCTTATAAGAGGTGAGTGAAGGGGACTTGAAGGTCTCTTGAACTGGGTGTGAGTAACATACAGATTCTCAATGACCCAGGACAGCTCAGTTCCTTGAAAGCTAGGGCCTCCCGTCCCTTGAATACGATACAGAGAAACTGAAATTTCATGGAACGTGCAACGGAGCCGTTTACTACTTCAGTGTCGTTGTTACCTGCACTTTAACGGTTGCGGATCTACTGACACTAGGACTTTACTCAGTAAATGAGATGTAGATAAGTTACTGGGCAGTTGGATGCGAAAACTGTTTTATTATTTTGTCTTTGTGTCCAATCAATTCATTAAACGGATCATCTGTCTCGACCTAGGTGTATAGGATTGTTCGTCGGGGTGTAGGCGGAGGGGTGAGACGGTTCACTAAAAACAACACATCAACGGTTCAGCACAGACTGAGAAAACTCCGGGGTACCTGACATCGGACGACCTGAGGAGACAGGTACCTTAAGAGGTCCGTTCTTATGACCTCACTCAACGGTAAAAGAAGAGGTCCCCTAGATGGGTTGGGTATCTAGTTTGAGGACAGAGGGTGTGACGTCCACCTAAGAAATGGCGACTCGGTGGTCCCTTCAGGACGGTTCATTAAATGCAAGTCCTTAACCCTTTGACTCTTAAGAACAGGGTCTGATAATAGGGTTTACTTTTATGTTTCGGAACTCGAGACACGTAATAAAGTTCGTTGATCAAAGTTCGTTCCTTCGTCAATTATAATTTTTGACTTGGCAAGATCTTTGTGTGTTACATAGTACTCAGTCCCTGCGTTTTATTTCTTCCCTTCTTTTTTTTTTTTGGTTTTTGTGAAATCTAGAATTTTAATAGTCTATGCCTTATATTCATTCACGTTATACAAGTTTCTTTCTTTTCTCCCCATTAAATTTTCATTCACCGTCTTCTCCCACCCAAGCCCCTTCCTTCTTAACCCTCAGACCCTAATCGTTTACGTTTGATAACATATATCTGAGACCTATTCGTTCCATGATGACATATCGTGTCGTTTGGTATAACTTATAGGACACTAATTGGTGTTACCTTTTCTTATACTTTTTCTTAAATATATATATTGACTTAGTGAAACGACATGTCGTCATTAATTGTGTAACATTTAGTCGATATGAAGTTATTTTGAATTCTTCTTTTTTTCAAGTTCGTCGTCCACCTTAAAGTTTCGTTTGAAAGTTTCAAGAAGTTTCGAAGAACCCTTCTGTCTTCGTTTCCTGGTGTCGGAATCCGATTCGTTAGCCGGAAGTGTTGGGGTGTGGGTGTGGTGGGTACGCAGGTTTGTCGTTAGGTCTAATATTCATCTCTCCGTGTATGGGTGGTTGCGGTGGGATTTTTGTCATGGTTCCAGTGTCTGGAAAGAGGTGAGTGTCTTTTACGTTTAAGCGGTTTTGTGTAAGAGGAAGGAAAGGAATTCTTTACCGGAATTCGTGACCGTTTATGAGTGTTTGTAATGACAGACGGTTTCTATGATTTAACAAATGTTTAGGGTTCTCCCTTTCTGTGTGTTTTCCACTTGTGGGTCAGATTTTATATAGTTACTTTCAAAGTTTGAGTACCAGGGTCCCGTTCGTTGATCTTTTCCAAAGATTCACCCTTATTAGTCTACGGACTTCTGATCTGGGTCTCTGTCCGGTTTACTGTTTGTGGGAGGATTTGTAGCGAGGACAGAGTTTTTATGGGTGGTCCAGGAGGGCGGCTCTAGGTGACGCGAACCCCACCTCCGAAAGGTCCGTAACCAAGTAGGTCAGTAGGACTTTTATGACTCAGTAGTCCAGATTCTACACCGTTCGTGTGACACTCCCGAGTCTTAGGTCAGGTTGAGGTGCCGGGTGTGTCCGGTTTGGATCGGGTAGAATAAGGTGTGACACCCAGGATTCAGGGTAGACCAGTCTCAACGCTAGGAAGGTCTCGCAGTCTCCATTTCCTGGTGAGACGATAACAAGAATGATAAAGTGACAAGAGTATGAAGTTGGAAGGTTACCAGAAATTACAAGATTCTGACAGTCTTTTACGTAAAGATCTTTTTACTTTACTAATTTTTGTATGCTTTGTCTTCGGATTTCAAAAGCACTAATATCAGTCTTTTGGTATGTTTCAATTAAGACATTTGGACGGTGTCTTCAACGATTTACAAATGGGAGCTAACGTTATGAATATAGTCGTTGTTCCAGGTCCGGTGTCTACGATGAGACTCGTCCGACGAGGTTCTGGCTGACCCAGACCCCCATCCCCCTACCCCAACCCCCTCCTTATTCAATCCTCCTCAAATCCTAATTGTATATGTGTGACAATGTATGTTTTATCTATTTGTTGTTCCTGGATGACATGTCGTACTCTTTGATAGGAGTTATAGAACATTATTAGATATTACCTTTTCTCAGACTTTTTTTCTTATATATATATATTGGCTTAGTAAGACGACATGTGAACTTTGATTGTGTTATAACATTTAAGTGATGTGAGTTTATTTATTTAGTTTTTTAGTTTTGTTTTTTAACTGACCCAGAAATGTATTACCGCGGACCATTGATTTAGTAGAGGTTTGTCAGGTGTGAAGGATAGGTTCAAGATGAATAAGAAGTTCTAAGTCGGGATTTGGGTGTGACACGAGTTGATGCGGGTGGGTCGCCAAGCTTCGACCCCGTTGAAACAAGGGGGATCCTTTGTCACCAGTTGTAGACGTCTGCAAAAACTGACAGTGTTAATTCCCTATGTTAACCGTAAACCCTCCGTTTCCGGTCCCCACGATGATTTGTAGGAGACTACATGTCCTGTCGGGGGGTCTTATGGTTGTCACTACTGCGACTCCTTAGGACTGAATGCGGTTGGTGACGGGAGGGTCTAACAGAGGACTGGTTTAAGGGTAATATGGCTGCCAGTCGTCGTTGGATCTTAAATTACTACATGTCAGACCGTGACAAATATTGTCAACACAAACACACACAGAAAGGGGTTGAATTGACATTTAAGGAGACCTCCTACTTCTGGTGCACCCATAGTGTAGACTCAGGGGGTATCCTGAACCCTCCCAATGAGACTCCTGACGAGCAGTGTATCGGTAATCGACTAGACAGGGGAAAGGGTGGACGAACTACGTTATATATGTCGAGATTCATTAAAGAGATAGTTGAGTACGTAATTTGATGAAAATGAGACGTGAAATCGTTTTTTTTTTGTTTTTTTTGAACACAATGAATCGTTACACTTCAGTATTTTTTGTAATCGTTTTTGGACCTTACTTTCTACACCCACCAAACTACGATAACAAAAATGTAAGGGACAGTTCTAATGTACAAATAAAGGAGTTTCCTTTTTCAGTCGGTTCATATTTTATGGTTGAATCTTACGGTGATACAACGTTCTGATAGATGCTTTTAATATATGATGACAAGAGTGTGTGCAAAGGACAATTAATCTCCTATGAAACATCTTTTTCGACGAGGTCGTCTTGAGTGACATTATCAGGTTTAGGAGACGTCATTCCTCCTTTAGGACGACTGCTACCATAAAAGGTGGTTTATACTGTCCTGACGTCGGTTTTCAGTTCCGAAATAGTTACCGGTCCCACGATGTGACGTTGTCACAAAAACGTTGTGCTAGAAGGGTACAGATACGGTCAGGTAGGAGTCTAGACGTATTTCTCTAGGATTCTCCATTAGATCTTTACTATTGATAAGTGTAAACTGGTTTCTCGTGTCCCTGTCATCTGACAGGAGTGTCAATGTAAAGTACCCTCTAGTGTTTTCCTCAAGTGTAAAGGCATCACCCGTGTGTGACTATGGGGTCTCTGTAAGACCCGTACGAGTGGGTGTAGGGTGCCCGGTCCAGGGTAGTCGAGAGAGGAGGGAGTCACCCGATGTTTCGGTCCGGTCCCGCGGGAGAGACGACTTTTAAGGTTCATAGTTTGAAGTAATTGCCCGAAGGACCCACTCACCGAGTTAGTCATTTGTTGACCGAACGTTACGTCCTCTGGACCCAAGCTAGGGACCCAACCCTTCTAGGGGACCTCTTCCTTTACTGTTGGGTGAGGTCATAAGAACGGACCTCTTAGGGTACCTGTCACCTCGGACAGTCCGATGTCAGGTACCCCAGTTTTCTCAACCTGTACTGAATCGTTAATTTGGTGGTGGTTGAAGTAAGTCAACCTATGAGACAAGACAAAGTCAAGTCAAGTCAGTGAATCGGTACAGGCTGAGAAACACTGGGGTACTTAACGTCGTGCGGTCCGGAGGGACAGGTAGTGGTTGAGGACCTCAAGTGAGTGTGAATGTAGATAGCTCAGTCACTACGGTAGGTCGGTAGAGTAGGAGACAGCAGGGGAAGAGGAGGACGGGAGTTAGGGAGGGTCGTAGTCCCAGAAAAGTTACTCAGTTGAGAAACGTACTCCACCGGTTTCATAACCTCAAAGTCGAAATCGCGGTAAGGAAGGTTTCTTTAGGGTCCCGACTAGAGGAAGTCTTACCTGACCAACCTAGAGGAACGTCAGGTTCCCTGAGAGTTCTCAGAAGAGGTTGTGGGGTCAAGTTTTCGTAGTCAAGAAACCGTGAGTCAAAAGAAGTGTCAGGTTGTGAGTGTAGGTATGTACTGGTGACCTTTTTGGTATCGGAACTGATCTGCCTGGAAACAACCGCTTCATTACAGAGACGAAAAGTTATACGATAGATCCAATCAGTATTGAAAGGAAGATTCCTCATTCGTAGAAAATTAAAGTACCGACGTCAGTGGTAGACGTCACTAAAACCTCGGGTTTTTTTGGAAAGTGAAAGTCACAAGACAAATCTAGGGGGTTTTTGGTGGTACTCCTCGAAAGTTTCAGACGAGCATAGAGACCTCCGTGAGTGGGAAGGGTGTTTACTGGGACTAAGGACGTCGGGTCTACTCTATTTCAGACAGACCTTCTTGCAGGAGTTTAAAGATAGAAGTTGGTGCAGTAAAGACTTAAGGTGCAGTAAAGACTTAAGGCAGAGCTGAGGTCTCTCAGTCACCTTCTTCAATTGTTTCTTGATCTTTAATTGTGTTGGGACATTTAGTTGATCTTCTCACTTTTCAGTTTCACAATCAGTGAATCACTACAGACTGAGAAACGTTGGGGTGTCTGACATGGGACGGTCAGAGGAGACAGGTACCTTAAAGGGTCCATTCTTGTGCCCACCCAACGGTAAGGAAAGAGGTCCCCTAGAAGGACTGAGCCCCTAGCTTAGGGCTAGAGGACGTAATGCCCGTCTAAGAAAGGTAGACTCGGTAGTCCCTTCAAGTTCACTTTTTTTATAATATTGACTTTTTTTTTTTAATCACTCTCCCCCACCATCGTGTTTCCTTTTGGTTTAAGGAATTTTCCAGTTCCTCGGTTCCAAGTGAGCTGTCCGAAATGCTCTGGAGCACACCTGGAACTTTCCAACATTTGCAACGGTACCCTTGATCCTCTCGTGTCCACTCTTCTGTTCCGAAGGTCAAACTCCGCCACGTCAGTGACCCCACTCTCCTGTCTCAGTCCCGAACAGTTGTCCGTTGAGGGAATACTTTGACCGTCATTGCGGCCTCACGGGTGTCCCAGTCCGGTCGGGTTTCCGTCCACAAGACACCCCTTCCATGACCCCTCCTTGACAGTGGTGTCGATTGCACCTACCCTTGTTTTCGTGTCGTACTCTTGACGTCTTTCTTCTTTATATTTTGTTTACCGAGGCTCCTACTAGTCCTTTTTCTCAGTTGTGGATATTAGGACTTTCTGTCTTTCTTTTCACCCTTCACTTCTCGTCCACGGTATACCCATGTCTCAATTCCCATTCGTTCAATGAAAGAGAACCCTAACCTCTCACTCCGAAAGACATATTCACTTTGAGTCGACGAATTCGTGTTTAAATAATGATAGAAAAAGGTTCACACGTTCACGATTCAACGAAGTCATCACAGACTGATAAATTCTGGGGCACTTGATGACGGGCAGGTACCCTAAGAGGTCCGTTCTTATGACCTCACCCATCCGTAAAGGACGAAGCCCCCTCGAAGGACTGGGTCCCTAACTTGGGCCCAGAGGACGGAACGTCCGCCTAAGAAATGGTAGACTCGATGTTCCCTTCGATCATTTCTTGGGTGGACACTACGTGCTTTACGGTTCAAGTTAGGGACCCGTCCTTCTAGGGGACCTTTTCCTTTATCGTTGGGTGAGATCCTGAGAATGGACCATTATTGGTCTCGGACGGTCCGATATCTCAGGTAACCCAGCGTTTCTCAGTCTGTGCTGAGTCGTTGATTTGTTGGTGGGTTCAATGAAAGAGGACCTGACCTCGGACTCCCAAAGACACATTGACTTTGAGTCGAGAAATTCGTGTTTAAATAACGATAGAATAAAATTCGGTAAAAATAAAATCTGTAGAAAGACTTTACGTGGTGTTCATAAGGACGGAACAAGTCGTCCCATGTAGTTCGGTTTTATACGGTTGAGGCTAAACTAGAGAGGACCTGACTCGCAATAGGACGACTGGGTAAAAACAGGAAACTACACCATACGACTGTAAGAGTCTCGGGTGAATACACAGTCTCGGACGACCGAATAAAATATGGTTTGTCTGGTTTCGACACGAAGACCTTACGAGACAGACGGAAGTCTTCCGCTGAGGGGAAGAGTCTCGAAGGGGACCACTGGGGCTAGGGGTGGGGCACCCCGGTCCTGACGTCCTGGGGTGACGTAAGGGTCAGCAGACCTTCTCCCGTCGGGGGGCTGACCGACTTACCTCTGGTCGGTTGACGGAGAGTCTCCAGAGGGACGAAGGAAGGTTTACTTCTAAGATCTTAGGACGATAGTCTTATTCTCTTCATTATGACATTATTTTAATAGGGATTACTGTACCTAAGAAGTACGGTAGATAAATTCTTCGTCACTTTACTTAGTGCGGGGAACATCGGAAAGACAAAAGGATGGTATTAAAGTAGATGGATGAGGTGTGGTCCGGGGGGCCGTTCCAGTGGTTGAGAATAATCGAAAGGAAAGACTACACCTTCGATGTCTTTGTTATAAAGAAAAGGTACAACAAGTTATTTATGTTGTACGGTTCAAGAGACTGTCCTTTGCACACGCACGTGTGAGCCAGTACAGGTTGTGACGTTGGGGTGCCTGACATTCCGTTCTTACGACCTCGCCCATCGGTACGGGAGGAGGTCCCTTAGAAGGACTAGGTCCTTAACTTCGACTCAGAGAATTCAGAGGACGTAACCGTCCACTCAAGAAATGGTGATCGCGATGGCCTTCGATACTGTCCTTCGCACCCCCCTTATTTTTCTCCTGAACTTTTGACGTATACTCTTCCTTCCTCTGTATACCCTTTAGAGATGAAAGATAAGTGAAAACGACGTTTAGATTTTAACGAGAATTTTTTTATTGCGATATTTTCGTAAACATTTTGTATTTATAAAAGGAATTTTTTTTTTTTTTCTTCTTATCTTGGACTGGAATCGCTTAAAGCTCGAATTCTCAAGTTTAGTGGACCCATGTTTTAGTGACATTGGTTCACACTTTACCCGAAGGGCCCATCGCGTTCGTCATTTCTTAGACGGACGGTCGTGTCCTCTACGCTCTCAGAGTCCAAGCTAGAGACCCAACCCTTCTGGGGGCCTCATCCTTTACCGATTATCATGATCGAGATCATAAGAGCCGGTCTTTTGGGGCACCTGTCTCCTCGGACCACCCGGTGTCAGGTGCCCTAGTGTTTGTCAACCGGCACTGAATGTGCACAGCTCCGGCGTCCTCTCGTCAAGGGGTCCAACCTGAAACCCCCCGACCCCTTTGTCTCAGGAGGGCTAAATATTCCACTTTCACCCTCCGTCCAACCCAGCGCTCCGCCTACATGACCCTTTACAGTGACCGTGCCCGAAGTTTCTTCCTTCTCCGGATCAGGGTCACGTTCCAGTCGTGTTAGTTCCCTTTCTTTCGTCGCACTCTTTTCCGGGTCCCCCTTTCCTAATTGTTTCGGACCACACCCCTGAGAGGACCACCAGGTCACCGATTCTAAGGATAAGAGTTACGTCCCCCGGACCCAAACTAGGGACCGGTCCCTTGATCCAGAGTGTACGGTGTCGATTCTCGGCCACATCGGAGATTATTTCTCTTTTCGGACCATACACATATATCAACCTCTTCCTATACCGTTAGGTGAGGTCATAAGAACGGACCTCCTAGGGATCCTGTCTCCTCGGACAGCCCGATGTCAAATGTTCCAACGTTTCTCAGTCTGTACTGACTTCGATGAATCGTGTATGCGTACGGTTGTTTCCAGGTAGATCAGTTTTCAATACCAAAAAGGTCATCAGTACACACTTACACTCTCAACCTGATATTTCTTTCGACGACGACGACGACGATTCAGCGAAGTCAGCACAGGCTGAGACACGCTGGGGTATCCACCGTCGCGTGGTCCGAGGCGGCAGAGACCCTAAGAGGTCCGTTCTTGTGACCTCACCCAACGGTAAAGGAAGAGGTTACGTACTTTCACTTTTCACTTTTACTTCAGCGAGTCAGTACAGACTGAGAATCGTTGGGGTTCCTGACGTCGGGTGGTCCGAGGAGGTAGGTACCCTAGGAGGTCCGTTCTCATGACCTCACCCAACGGTGACGGCAGAGGTTTTCTTTCGACTCACGGTTTCTTAACTACGAAAACTTGACACCACAACCTCTTCTGAGAACTCTCAGGGAACCTGTCGTTCTAGGTTGGTCAGGTAGGATTTCCTTTAGTCAGGACTGATAGGTAACCTTCCTGACTACGACTTCGACTTTGAAGTTATGAAACCGGTAGACTACGTTTCTTGACTGAGTAAACTTTTCTAGGATTACGACCCTTTCTAATTTCCGCCCTCCTCTTCCTCTACTGTTTCCTACTCTACCAACCTACCGTAGTGACTGACCGACCTGTACTCGAACTCGTTTGAGGCCCTCAACCACTACCTGTCCCTTCGGACCGCACGACATCAGGCAGGTACCCCAGCGTCTCAACCTGTACTAATCGCTGACTTGACTTGACTTGACTATATATGTCATCTCTTTTGTGGCGTCTCCATCCAGTCCTAACCTAGTCCCCCGGGTTCCACGGTCCGGTTCTTCACTCCGGGACTTCCCTCATCTGTCACTCCAAAAGGATGTGAGAGACTTGACTTGTGTCTGAAGTAGAACAATCTTCCTTCTACGAATCAAAGGGCAAAAATTACCTTTTCCTTAAATTTTTCCACTTCATAATTAGAGTAGAGACAATTAGTAGCGAATCTTGGCTCGAGTGGTAAATTTATAATGACACCTTGAGTGTCGTCGTATACACACACGGTGCGAGAGTGAGATGTTCACACTTTACGTACGGTCACCTTTTCCTTAGCAGATCCGATTCTGTGGTCCGTCGTACCATGTGTTAGGTTAGGTAGAGAAACTGTTTTTCTCTTATCCTTTCCACTATAGACAAGGTCAAGTGTTCGAGCATGTTTTATACAACCTTTTTTTTTTCAGAGAGTTAAAAGGTGATTTCGGAAAATAAATTCATTGTGAAAGATCTTAGAATTTTTATCAGTAGAAGGGTCAACTTCTCTGCGATGGAAAGACCGCTCGAGTCTTATACCGAAAGAAACGGGAGTAGGTCTATTTAGATGGACGGGACCTCCGAATGACTGTCCTGTCCAGTAAGATCGTAATACAAGGGATCCTGAGACAAAAGACACGAGTAGAAAAGACGAGTTAGTCTACTGATCGATAGACTGATATGATAGACATAAGTACAACACAGGACTTGTGTTCACTTGTGACCCGTTGTTTTTCATGAGTACTTGTATACCCCTTCCTAATTGATGTAATTTAAATTTAGATATGGAAGGAATAGGTACCTAGTTTTCGTGTAGAGACCACAGCGGATGTAACCGTCCACCCAAGAAATAGTGATCGCAGTGGTCCTTCGGATTATATATATTCATCTCTCTCTCTCTCGGGAATTGCTGAGTTAAGACAGTATAACCAGATTCACACCTTATTTTCTTTTTTTTTTTCACTTTCACAATGAGCGAATCAGCGCAGAGTAAGAGACGTTGGGGTACCTGTCTCGTGTCTGATCGGTCCGAGGAGACAGGTGTCTTAAGAGATCCGTTGTTATGACCTCATCCATCGGTAAGGGGAGGGGTCCCCTAGAAAAGTTGGGTCCCTAACTAGGGCCCAGAGGACGTAACGTCCGTCTAAGAAATTGTAGACTTAATTTTTCAATCTCAATCGAGACCCTGTTTTTTCTAGATTTGGTCAAGAATTCTTTATTATCGTTGTCATGACCAACGTTCCCTGTACGTTTAGTTTTGGTGTCACTCTAAGGTGGTATATGGGTGACGGGCGTTTGTGGATTATTGGTAAATCCTGATAATACAGGAAGGAAGGTGTTCTTCCTGAAAGTGATCGAGGTAAGAAGTACTTTGTGTAGATTGGAAGAGTTGTCTGAGAGTCGAAATGGATGAAACTATCAGTACCTACGGTTCTTTATGCAAGATCATATTCTTTTACTCTACCAACCTACCGTAGTGGTTAAGTTACTTGTACTTGAACCCGTTTTAGGTCCTCTACCACTCCCTGTCCCTCAGGACGACGTCAGGGACCCCAACGTCTCTCAACCGGTACTGAACCCCTGACTTGTTGTTATTTACACTTTTTCTTGTCGTACTCGAGTTCTTGTTTACCGAGCCTCAACCTTTCTACCGTCCTTACTACCCCTCGGAACCTCTGGGGTCCCCATATACGGGACTTCTTCTTCCCCGGTGGTGATCGGTAGAAGTCACCTAGAAACGGAACTACCTCCGGTTTTTTAGAAGGCTACAGAGTTCTTCTTACGCTTTAGGTCTAGTACACACCCCCACTCTTTCTGTAGAGGGTCTTAAATTTTAGAAACGAGTTTTTTAAAATTTGTGACAATTCAATTTTTGTTTCCCCAAGAAATATACCGACTCATTATAATGATATATATGTGTGGTGTTGAAAAATAGGTAAGTAGACGACTACCTGTAGATCCAACGAAGGTACAGGGTCGATAACATTTATCACAACGTTACTTATAACCCCATGTACATAGAGAAAGTTAATACCAAAAGAGTCCCATGTACAGGTCATCACCCTAACAACTCAGTATACCTTCAAGTGAAGATCATCTCCACTACCTTACGGTAGACTCGATAGAGTTTTGGATTTAGTACTACGACACTTTCACGACGTGAGTTATACAGTCGTTTAAACCTTTTGAGGCGTCACCGGTGTCCTGACCTTTTCCAGTCAAAAGTAAGGTTAGGGTTTCCTTCCGTTACGGTTTCTTACAAGTCTGATGGCGTGTTAGTGTGAGTAAAGTTTGCGATCGTTTCATTACGAGTTCTAAGAGGTTCGGTCCGAGGTTGTCATACACTTGTTTCTTGAAGGTCTACAAGTTCGACCAAAATCTTTTCCGTCTCCTTGGTCTCTAGTTTAACGGTTGTAGGCGACCTAGTACCTTTTTCGTTCTCTCAAGGTCTTTTTGTATATGCAGACGAAATGACTGATGCGGTATCAGAAAACTGACCTACGTAGTGGTTGTTTGACCTTTTAAGACTTTCTCTACCCTTATGGTCTGGTGGACTGGACGGAGGACTCTTTGGACATACGTCCAGCTCTTCGTTGTTAATCTTGACCTGTACCTTGTTTCCTGATGAAGTTTTAACCCTTTCCTCACGCAGTTCCGACATATAACAGTGGGACGAATAAATTGAATATACATTTCATGTAGTCGCTTTACGGGTCAACCTATTCGTGTTCGACCTTAGTTCTAACGGCCCTCTTTATAGTTCTCGGAGTCTATACGTCTACTGTGGTGGGAATACCGTCTTTCACTTCTCCTTGATTTCTCGGAGAACTACTTCCACTTTCTGACTTCTTGACTTCCACTTTCTTCTCTCACTTTTTCAACCGAATTTTGAGTTGTAAGTCTTTTGATTCTAGTACCGTAGGTCAGGGTAGTGAAGGGTCTACCCCTTTGTTACCTTTGTCACTGTCTGAAATAAAAGAACCCGAGGTTTTAGGTGACGTCTACCACTGACGTCAGTACTTTGATTTTCTGCGAACGAGGAACCCTTTTTTCAATCCTGTTTGGATTCGTCGTATAATTTTTCGTCTCTGTAATGAAATGGTTGTTTCCAGGCATATCAGTGTCGATACCAAAAAAGTCATCAGTACATGTCTTCACTCTCAACCTGGCATTTCTTCCGAGTTCCGGCTTCTTGACTACGAAAACTTGACACCACAACCTCTTCTGAGAACTCTCGGGTCACCTGACGTTCCTCTAATTTGGTCAGTTAGGATTTCCTTTAGTTAGGACTTATAAGTAATCTTCCTGACTACCACTTCGACTCCGAGGGTAGGAAACCGGTGGACTACGTTTCTCGACTGAGTGACCTTTTCTGGGACTACGACCCTTTCTAACTTCCGCCCTCCTCTTTCCCTGCTGTCTCCTACTCTACCAACCTACCGTAGTGGCTGAGTTACCTGAGCCCAAACTCGCTCGAGGCCCTCTACCACTTCCTGTCCCTTCGGACCGCACGACGTACGTTACTTCAGTCGTTTCTCAGTCTGTACTGACTCGCTGACTCGTTGTCGTCGTTGCACCGTCAAGATCAGGATTAAAAATCTCGGACGATATGTCTCACTTCATTCAGTCCTTTACTTTTCGTTTATAACATATCATTGCGTATATATGAACCTTAGATCTTTCTACCATGACTACCTGGAATAAACGTCCCGTCGTTACTTCTGTGTCTGTACACCTGTCTCCTGTCTGAACCCCTGTGCGACCCCTTCGTCTCTCACCCTATTTGGCTCTGGCATCGTGTCGTTAGATATTTAATGGGATAAATTTTATGTAATCGGTCACCGTTAAACGAAAAACTTCGTCCCTCGAGCGTAGCCCATGAGACACCGTTGGATCTCCACACCCTCCACCCCCCTTCCAAATTCTCCCTCCCCTGTACACATATGAATACCGACTAAGTACAACTACACACTGTCTTTGGTTGTGTTGTAACATTTCGTTAATAGGAGGTTAATTTTTTTAAAAATTTTTTTCCCCCAAGGTCGGAGACGTTTGTCCGGTACTCCATCGTGTGCAATTGGGGTTATTCGTTACAGGTTAAGTCCAAAAGGATCCTTACACAAGGTAACTTATGTCCTGAATGACAAACCAATATTCTTGTTGACGAAAAGAAATCAATTTAGAATTATCAAAGTGAACTTCAACTTTTAAATGGTTTCTGGTCTCTTAATGGCAATTGAATTTAAATTTACTTGAGTATTATAATAACTGTCGACGGCAAAGAACTTTGAGGGTTGTTGAAATGTTTACCCTTGTGACTCCAGGTCTCCTTATTTTTCTGAACGATTTGATAGGACGATTTGAGATGACGGTCAACCCCTTGGTCTTCGTATCAGACTTGGGTCCAGAAAGACACGACTTTTAGGTAAGAGAGGTGAAGGTCACCGATGGTCCGGTTCAATGAAATTCCTTATGTTTATTGTTTGTGTTTCGGGACTCATGAAGGACGTGTACGACAGTTGGTATGAAATTTTTAAAAAAAGTAAAATTTTTGGATGAATAAACATAAAACCGACACGACCCGGAAGTAACACCACGTTCCCGACTCAACAGGACACCGTACACCCTAGAATCAGGGGACTGGTCCCTAGCTTGGGTACAGAGGATTTAATCTTCCGTCTAAGAAATGATGACCTGGTAGTCCCTCCAGGGAGTTAGATATCGTAAGGACTATCGAAAATAGTCAGAGATTTCTTCGTTTCGGTAACAAATTTGTTCGGGACTCCTGTGACACGGATTTTACTGGACGAGGTGTCGACTCACGTCCGGGGACCTTACCGAGACACCTCAGAACGGGGAGGGCGAAACAATCGAACCCGAGTGTGTGACAATAGGATCGTTCAAAAGACCCAGTCGTACCGGTCCAAGAGTGACCAGAGGTTAGTCCCCGAAAAGACCACCCGGTGCACCCCATTGTTTTTTACCTGATCTGTGTTTTGGTCTTCTGTACCCAAAGTGACTCGATTCAGTACGACCCGTACACTGAATTGGTGAGAACACGGGGGTTATAAGAGTAGACGTTTTACCCATATTATCGGACGTCCGACATCCCACTGACATTCCTGACTTAATGGACGTCTTTTTTTAACAGGTTCTGACGACCCGTACCCATTTGTGAGTAGTGAGTGGACTAGAAAGTCACCAGTTCTGAGTCGTCCCACGCGTCCGACTACGAGTAGATAAGGTCACGAAACGAGGAGAGGACAGAGGTGGTGGAGCAAGGTGTTTCGAGGACGAGAGAGACTGGTGGTAGGGAGACGGGAGACGGTCTACACTTTCTTGGGACGGATGGAAAGTACTGTAGTTCCAAGTCACAAGTCAAAGTGTCACTCTTATTAGCACTACCAGAAAAGACCTTTCATAGTGAGTAGAAGTAATTTGTGCCTCTAGGACTAGAAAGAGACGAAGGTGGGGGAATAAATTCCCATCTACAAACGTTCCCTATGTTAGGTAGTTAAGTTAGGTGACAGGTTATAAAGATAAGGGAGAATGAGTGTCTGACCTTTGTAAGATGTAAGTCAATGTACTTAGACTTTGCACGTGTCTCAGCCTCTGTCCCGACGGTTCATACACCCGCTGGGGACCCGGCAGACGAGACCACGGTCTCGTCTGTAGTTGTTAATTAGTGTGACACACCAGGGGTCGACTAGGGTCTGTTCCGAGGACTTGGGGAGAGGGTCGAGAGGTCCGTCGGTGGTAGGTAGCCTGTCCCGACGGTAAACCCTACCTTAGATGAACGGTTCAAATCCTTCGGAATCTAGCTTACTCCTGAGATTTTAGTGTGTGATACATGTCGTTTCCTGTCACGGGTAAACCTAGTATCATTCGTGAAGCATCCGACACTTATTTGTACCGAATTGCTGAGCACGTGTCGTGCGCTACAGGTTTCACTAAACGAACCCCTTACTGGAGTTTATTATTACGAGAATTAAATTTAAAGTCAGTTTTTGACTTGAATTTAAATGATTTTCGAGAGATATATGGTCGCACGTGGGAACCAAATCATTTCAGAATACATGACTTGTGTTATAAAAATACTGATTTCCAGAACATACTAGGTCCCAATATTAAAAAGCACAAAAATAATGACGACGACAATTACTACTATGTTACTTTTATTGTCTACTGTCCGTGACTTATGAAGGACACATGGACCGTGAGCTATACCTTATCAAGTAACTTCTTTAGAAACTACGAGTGTCGTTAGGATATGTCTTCCATGGTGAGGTCAGGGTAAAAATGTTTACTTCCTCGAGGGAGTGGTTACCCTCTGATCCTAAACCTGGTTCGGGGCGGAATTGGTACTCTGATTTGGTCACTTCAGTTACACGAACGCGACCACTACAGATGGGTTCCCATCTATCAGGCTTGTCCGTCTTCATCCGAGAACTCAACCTACATTTGACGACGGTCTTAATTTATTTAATCGTCTATAAGTTACGTTTCTAGATGAAACCGTTTATACAACAAAACAGTATTTTCCTATTCCTGTCACGTTGGGTTTGGAGGCCAGTTCCCCCCTTAGGTCCGAATACCTTTACCGGTTAAGAATCCGTTTCCTAGACAGGATTCGTCGTACTAATGATTTCGTCTCTTCGACCTTCGCAGTCAGATGCGCCCTTACAGTGCTTGCCTCTGTGTGAGGGTAAGGAGCATGTTGGGTGTCTTCCTTTTGTTTGACTGAGTTTTCAATGCAACCAACACAACGAAGCTCCCAAAAAGAAAACGAAACAACAGAACAAAAAGTAAACTTGCGCAAGAGAAACTTTAGTCCCCGTAAGTATTTGGCTAAATTTAGTCTATATCAGTGTTTAACAAAGGGTTGAATTGTGCGTGTTGTCCACCACATACAAAAATAAATGAAAAAAGAGAAAATTAACTTCATATCAACTAAATGTTACGACGCAATCAAAGTCTACATTTCGTTTCACTAAGTCAACGTGCATATATATATATAGAGATAAGAAAAAGTCTAAGAAAAGGGAATATCCAATAGTGTTCTGGGACTATGTCAAGGGACACGAGATGTCCCTTGATACGTTCGATATGTGCCACGATATGTTCGTTGGAAGAACCAACGAAACGAAAATTGTGATCTAACCATACATCGTTGTCGATGACTGAAATTGAGGTACGTAAACGTAAATGTCTTGTGGTGACCTGACTGGACAGTCCGTTCAGTGGAGAGTGAGAATCGGAAGGTGACCGGTCTCCGTGATCCCGGTTCCACTACTGTTCGGCAAAGGTCTATACCCGATGAGTAGTGGTGATCCTCCACCTTTTACGTGGGACTTCATCGTCTTGAGAGACGGGTGTCAGTCTCGGTTCGAGGTAAAGGCCGAAGTTCTCCGGCCGACATTACGACCGTACCTCGGGTGTTTCCAGGGTGTTGTTCCGTCTGTGTGGGGCTGCGTGTGGTGAGGATAGGAAGGTGACAGTCCCCAGTCAAGGTCCTTTGATGGAAACCCCAAAACGGTCAATGTTTCCTCAGTCCAGGAGAGTCCTTATTTATTCGACAGTTCCGATTGTGTTCCCTAGTCTACATCCTCTGGTTAGTTTGACGAGGTCACGGAGGGTCCCCGGTATGGTCGGATTTCCCAGGACCCCAATATCCACCCCCCGGGTCGACGGTCGTGGGTCAAGTCGACAGTCAAATGTCGTTTCGACAGTGTTCAGACCTTCCCTTTGTAAGTTACTTCATGAAAAGGATCCAACTAAAGAGAAAATCCGTAAACTCCCCTTTTTTTGTGTGTGTGTTAGTTTGCATTCTCTTTATTGTCGTGATTGAAATTTAACGATATCAGAACCCTGAAGAGACTCCCAGGTCACTAATTCTTAAGCACAAAGGTGACATCCCCTCACCCAAACTGGGGGGACCAACCCCTTGATTATAGGGTGTACGACGTACCGGTTTTTTTTCTTTTATAAACGGTGTCAGGGCCAGGGCTCCCTGATCGGATATGACCGTCTTTTTGGGTCTATTCGGAGACTTCTCCTGTCTTCCCTTTAGTGACGAAATTTGATCTACGAATCGACGACGACGATTCAGCGAAGTCAGCACAGGCTGAGACACGCTGGGATATCCGCCGTCGGGTGGTCCGAGGCGGTAGGGATAAGAGGTCCGTTCTTGTGACCTCACCCAACGGTAAAGGAAGAGGTTACGTACTTTCACTTTTCACTTTCACTTCAACGAGTCAGCATAGGCTGAGAAGCGTTGGGGTACCTGACGTCGGATGGTCCGAGGAGGTAGGTACCCTAGGAGGTCCGTTCTCATGACCTCACCCCACGGTAGCGGACGTCAATAGTTAAAGGTTAGAGGCTGAGGGGGGTAGGAATGGGGGTGGGGTCGGTAGGGTTGGTGGTTACCATTCATGGTTTGAACCGTTACCATTCATGACTAGGAATAACCAAATATTTGTGGTTTGTCTTCTCAAGCTACTGAACAACAATGTTCTCCTGGGGTTTTCGGTTCACGTGTAGTAGTCTTCGTCTCCTAAAGGGAGTGTCCAATTGTTCGTAAGTGGTAAAATGTCTTTCTTATTTAAAAGTTATTTAAAGATTAAACCTTTCGATTCGAGGAAGGGACGTTTTACGTATTTGTTTTATTATATTTCAACTGGTGTCTTTTTATTGCTTATGTCCTTACACTAAATTTACTATTGAATTCAAAGATTGATTGGGACGTCGATTTGATTGTGGATAATTTCATCAGACATGACTTTTTGTCTACTTTGGATTTTCCCAGAGGAAGACTCAAATCTCAAACCCCCTGTTGAAAAATTTTTTAATTGTAAACCGTCGATTTGATTATTAAAGAACTAGGGTAAAAAAGGTTTAGGTGTAAAGTTTTTTCTCAAAGTTTGAAAGTGTATATTAGTAATTTAGTATTATTTAAAAATACAATTTTCACCTTGTCACCTATCCTTAATCTTCGGGTGTGTGGAGTTACTTCTCATCGAGGGCGAATGACGTTGATTTCTCTCGACACGTTTTCGTTGTTTCTGGGTCACGTCGTTTTTTATTAAAAAAAGAATTTTACTGTGTAAGTGATTCTTAGAACAACAAGTCAGTGAGTCAATACAGACCGAGAAACGCTGGGATACCTAACGTCGTACGGTCCGAAGGGACAGGAAGTGATAGAGGGTCTCGAACGAGTTTGAGTACAGGTAGCTGAACTACTACGGTAGGTTGGTAGAGTAGGAGACAGTTTGGGAAGAGAAAGACAGGAGTCAGAAAGGGTCGTAGTCCCAGAAAGGGCTACTCAGTCGAAAAACGTAGTGCACCGGTTTTATGACCTTGAAGATGAAGTCGTAGTAAGGAAGGTTACTTGTATAAGTCCCAACTAAAGGAAATCCTAACTCACCAAAGTCGAAGAACGACAAGTTTCCTGAGAGTTCTGGGAAGAGGTCGTAGTGTCAAGTTTACGTAATTAAGAAACCATGAGTCGGAAGAAATACCAGGTTGAGTGTAGACATATACTGACGACCTTTTTGGTGTCGAAACTGATATGTCTGGAAACAACCGTTTCACTGTAGAGACGAAAAATTATACAACAGATCCAAGCAGTGTCGATTAGATCTAAAAAAAAGATGAGACAATGGGTAAAGATTGAAATGACTGTTTTTTCTCGTACTTTAAGTAAAGTCTTGAAAAATTTGTACTTTTTTTCTAGACTCCTTCTTTACAAGAAATCAAGAAATCATCATGGAGTGACGAAGGACGTCTTGACAACCCCAAACAAAGTGTTGTCAATGAGAGACGACGACGACGATTCAGCGAAGTCAGCGCAGACTGAGACACGTTGGGGTATCTGTCGTCGGGTGGTCCTAGGGGGCAGGGACCCTAAGAGGTCCGTTCTTGTGACCTCACCCAACGGTAAAGGAAGAGGTTTCGCACTTTCACTTTTCACTTTCCCTTCAGCGAGTCAGCACAGGCTGAGAAGTGCTGGGGTACCTGACGTCGGATGGTCCGAAGAGGCAGGTACCCTAAAAGGTCCGTTCTCCTGACCTCACCCCACGGTAACGGAAGAGGTAATAAGAGACCAAAACTAGTTTTTTAACTTTTGGTGTCTTTTTCCGTTCTGTTGATCTGAAGTGTAAGGACGCTGCACCTTTGGTGGAGTATGAAAATATTTGTCGACAGTTTTAAATCAAAGGAGTTTATCTTACCTTATAAATAAATTTCACAGGATTACGTTTGTCTAAAAATTTTCAGGGATTAAAGCATTTCCTCAGGTACGGGAACTAATATAAATATTTAAATTTTATAGTGTCTTGCCTTTTTTCTACAGTTTAAACCCTTTATAATCGTACTTGATCTTCTTGACTCCAGTCCAGAAGTGAACCCTACTACTTCTTAGAGGGAGCGATCGTTACCTGGAATCACATACGTCCCTGATTTTGACGACGACTGAGACCCTAAGTCCTTTAAACGGGCATCAGAAGGGTTAATTTCACGGTAGTTAATCATAAAGATCAAGTTGGGAGTTGAGCGTACGACAATACCCTTGACCTAACACAGGGGGCGTTTTCTACGACTTCAGGATCGGGTGTCATGGACCCTACACCAGGACCTTTGTCCTGGAGACGTTTACTAGTTCAGTTTTAATCCATTTTCCCATCCGACTTCAAGTTATATTTTTCTCCTTTGCATCTGTCTCTGTACGTGTGTTTCCCTTACGGTACGCCTGTACTTCTGTCTATATTCCCTATTAGATGTGTGGTTCCTTGTGGTTTCTGAAGGTCGTTTGGTAGTCTTCCATCCGCTCTTGGTACCGCGTCAGAGGAAGTGTCGGGGACCTTCCTTCGTTAGTCTGGTTGTGGGACTAGAACTGAGAGTCGAAGGTCGTGAAACTCCGTTTACAGACAACGGACTCGGGGTGTCAAGAACCATAAGCCATTACCGTCGGTATCCTTTTGTTGTGTGTTCAGAAGGGTCGGACGGCAAGAGAAAGCTGAAACAGGGACACAGTCGGACAATCAGCGAGTCAGTGCGGGCTGAGAAGCGCTGGGGTACGTGACGTCGGGTGGTCCGAGGAGACAGGTTCCCTAAAAGGTCCGTTCCCATGACCTCACCCAATGGTAAAGGAAGAGGTCCCCTAGAAGGACTGAGTCCCTAGCTTGGGCCCATAGGACGTGACGTCCGTCTAAGAAATGGTAGACTCGATGCTCCCTTCGGAATAAGAAAAAAGAAGATTATAAGAATATACGAGGGTGGTTAAGGGATTCCAGTAAGGTGTGGAGGACGGTGGTTTCGGGAAGCCGTCATAAAGAACAACCCATGGTTACCGTAAAACGTACCCCGTCGAGAAAACCCGCTGACAGGTCCTGTGACGTCCTACAGTTCGTAGGGACCGTGAAGGTAAGGTAGTTCCTGTACTATCACGGGTGTCACGTCTTTGAGCCGAGGTCTTCGAAATCTCGGTGGACGGTCGGTGTGAGACTGAGTTCCAGGGTGGTAGTTGACGTTTACTAGAGTTAGTCCAGTCAATGGAAGTCGGAGAGGTGAATATTCTACCCTTAGTTGGGACGGTCCACCGAGTCCTAACTTAATTTCTAGGATCGTTCAGGTCCGAATGGGAGTGGTCGAAAAAGACCCTAATCTCAGTGAATTCTTAATTACGAGTCGGACAAAATGTACCAGTGTAGGACTAAATGTAACCTTGAGGAAAGCCTCCAAGGGAATGTGTTTATTTCGGAGTACTATGTAGGACACCTCTACCTTGTCTAGAGACGTACAAAGTTTATCAATATTCAGTCCGTTTTATTTTACGAAAAGATTCGAATTTTCTCGTTCTGTTGGGACTCGTGTCAAGGCAAAGGGGAGGTGAGGGTTGGAGTGAACTTTTGTCGCAACGTCGACACCCGTTTCCAGGTGTAGAAGGTTGAGACGAAGGGTAAAGAGACATGGAAAAAGAGGGTCACTGACAGGGGAGTTGTAGGTCTCTATATGATGACGACAGACCGAGTAAAGTGGAACAGGTACCCTTGTAGGGGGTGCTGTCGTAGTCGAGACATAAGAGAAGCCACTTTACCAAATGTCAGGTTCAGAGACTCGACACCCCGAAGTCGTGACTAAATACGGTACTTCCGTCAGACACAGACAAGAGGACTGGTACCATATGTGGATCGTGTATAGTCGTGGAGTGTCTCGGGCCAACAACAAGTCAGCGAGCCAGCACAGACTGAGACGCTGGGGTACCTGACGTCGTGCGGTCCGAAAGGACAGGAAGTGGTAGAGGGTCTCAAACGAGTTTGAGCACAGGCAGCTCAGCCACTACGGTAGGTTGGTGGAGTAGGAGACAGTAGTGGAAGAGGAGAACGGAAGTTAGAAAGGGTCGTAGTCCCAGAAAAGGTTGTTCAACCGAGAAACGTAGTCCACCGGTCTCATAACCTCGAAGTCGTAGTCAGGAAGGTTACTTATAAGTCCCAACTAAAGGAAATTTTAACTGACTAAACTAGAGGAACGTCAGGTCCCCTGAGAGTTCTTAAAAGAGGTTGTGGTGTCAACCTTTCGTAGTTAAGAAATCGAGAGTCGGAAGAAATACCAGGTTGAGAGTGTAGGTATGTACTGATGACCTTTTTGATATGTCTTGAAACAGCCTGTCTCGGACCATGAGTCAACCAAAAGTCACTAATTATATACTTACTCATGTAGTTCCGTGCTTATGTGCGCCCCAGCTCACTTGTGTCCTTACTTGTGTAAGTCCTCAGTCCACTGGCCCTGAGGTAAATTGGGGGTCGAGTCGTGACTGACTGTATTTACTGGAGTCTTGTCCAGTGAATAAGAGAGTCGGCATAAAAGAGGAGACACTGTACTCCGCCAACCTGAAGTGCTCTTTTAGAGAGAGCCACAAGTCGGTCGGGGTTGTGGCCTCGGGTTCCTGACATTGCTTCTGACTTTTCGAAAGGAAGGAAAACCTCTTTAAAGTCAGTCCTGTCCGTCTTTCCATTTCTTAGAAGACTTTAGTGTAGGGCCCCCGGGAGGGGTAGTCTGGTGTGGAAGGAGGGACCCCTGTTTCCCAGGTCTGTCGTGTAGTCGACGTTTAAAACTTCTGTAGAGACTCTGCGATTCGTGAGACGTGCAACAATAGTACCCGAAGGGACCACCGAGTCCGTATTTCTTAGACGGACGTTACGTGCTCTGGGTCCAAGTTAGGGTCCCATCCTTCTAGGGGACCTCTTTCCTTGCCGATGGGTGAGGTCATAAGAACGGACCTCTTAGGGTACCTGTCTCTTCCGACCACCCGGTGTCAGGAACCCCAGTGTCTCAGTCTGTGCTGACTCGTCGATTGTGAAGTGCCTGAGTCTCAGACGGGACAGGAGTTCTCTCCAGGCGTCCCTTGGGACGTCGGACGGAGGAGGGTAGATTCCGCGGGGGAAAGGTCGGACTTGTTCCACCCGAACCCGTAAGAGGGGAGCCAAGGTTTAGGTTCCGCCAGGGAGAGAGGCGGTAGACGGACTCCGAGGGTGTACGTATAAAATACTGAGGACCGTGTAGAGGAGGAATAGACTGTAGGACGTTGCGTAGGGAGACGGCGGAAAGATAGAGACAATTCTTACAAGGGCTTTCTCCGTACACAGGAACCCAACATGAAATAATGACCACCAAAGTGGAAAGGATAGAATAGAGGGCCGCACTAGGGATGGACTTAAGAAACTCCTGTGTCTTTGGTGTGGGAGACGCGAGGAGGTTAAGGGTGTTCTTAGGAATGTGTCGACCCGTTCGTCGTCTGTGAATCTTTTACGAACGACTGACTTATTTTATTACTTATACTTTATTGCCCGACTAAAGTTACAAAAAGTTACCTTCTTTGTACATATACATACCGACTCAGGGAAACGGCAGGTGGACTTTGATAGTGTCGTGACAATTAACAGATATGAGGTTATGTTTTATTTCAAAAAATTTTTCAGTATAATTATTATGTAAAGGACCTATTTCGATAGTTCTAGTGGGGACGACCCATATGTTGGTTTTATTTAGTTCTACAGAATTTTGTCGGGAAGATACTGATGTCGTAAAAGAATCCTGACTTTATTTTACGGGAAGTGATACTGTACTTACTGTCGACCTATTCTTTAGACTAAAAGTCCGTCGGTGTCGTATTATTACACCATAACGAAAATAAAGAATATTTTCGTCTAAAATGTGACTCGACTCCTTCTCTTTTCCCGTTAGTGGAAAACCACAATTAATAATGTTAATGGTGGCAATCCACAACTTCGACCTCTCAAGTCCCTTTAGTCTTGTTCTATACTCCCAAAAGGGATTTGTCAAATTTAGATGACACCTGACCCCGTCTCGGAGAAAAGACTTTAAGGACCCTGAATAAATCGGTTCAGATGAAGGTCAGTGTAATGAAGTCACACCAAATTAGTCGAAGTCGATTTTGGTTTGACTGAATCCTTAGTTTTATAAGAAAGAGGGTACGTGAACGACCAGTACCAACCGGTGACCTATTTTGTCTCGGTTACCAGTCATGTTATGACGACCTCCCTTTTGGGACGATACGGGAGTGTCAACTTATGTCGTATTACGGTATTCGGGGTCCGTCGGAGATGACGAGTCATCGACTCGATTTGTTAAAGTAATAGAGAATCTTTAGTGATAAGAACGTATATTCGTCTTTGAATAGTAATGGTTTTCATAGTTACTATATAATTAATGTCTTTTTGACACGTCCCTATGTCCTCTATTATAATGTTCGCCTCTCTAAGTCACTGACTCCTGACAGACTCTGGGTTTTTCTAGTCCATGTAATTTTATCTATTAATCACAAGTACCCGACATGTATACCGTGTACTATTGTCTCATACAGAAAGTCGAGTTTGGAATAGAACAATCTTGTGTTTGACCCACCCCGTTCCTCCCTTAGGGTCATTTTGTGGTTTCCCTTTTTTTTAAGTGAAACTATGATCGTACATATAACGGTTACACTTTCCTCGACAATACTCCTAAATAGACGTAAATAGGTTGATTAATTCGGTTTCATGAAATTTCGATCTCACCTTACGGCTCAAAAAGTAAGATTACTACTCTTTAAGTCCGTCTCTACTCCATGAAGTTGGTTCGAGTAAGGCGAGTAGTCTCGGACGGACCCAAGAGAGTCCAGATCGAAGTACACGTTTTGTGGGTAGTAATTTAAATTTTCAATTTTTCCGTGTATCGTCTGTCCGTTATGTATAGACAGTTACCTTTATTCATTTGTCTCTACGTCCCAAGGTCTTGAGAGAATTATATGATGGAGGACTTCCTATTCGGTTCATTACTGGAGTCTTAAAACTGAGACTGAACAGTTCCCGAAGGGACCACCACGTCTCAAATTTTCGCAGACGGACGTTACACCCTCTGGACCCAAGGTAGGGACCCAGTCCTTCTAGGGGACCTCTTCCTTTACCGTTGGGTGAGGTCCTAAGAACGGACCTCTTAGGGTACCTACCTCCTCGAACCACCCGATATCAGGTGCCGACGTTTCTCAGCCTGTGCTGACTCGCTGAAGTGAAACAGGTTGTATCCATTGTATCTAAAGAATTATAGTTATGATATTTCGTAGGGAAGGGTCAGTTACTTTATGATAACGTTATCAATACCTTCGTACGTTCAACTGCCACCTTGGTTTTCGAAACATCTTGAATACTTCCTCACTGACACTTTTTTTAGATAGGTGTTTGAGATACCCAAGGGTTTGTGTACTTCGCATCGAAGCCACCTCGCCACCTCCCTAGATATTTTCCGTCCATACTGATTCGTCGGGGTCTCTCGTTCGTTGTGACTTTGATAGTCCTCAGACCCCTGGTCTTGTAGGGACGTATATTTCTATTCGACCTCAAAGGGTGGAGGACAATGATTATGTTTTCCCCCGGAAAAAAGATGGTGTTCAATTAAGAAAAATTTTATTTTTTGAAGTCTCAATACAACGTTTGCTGTAAAAGAAGCTAAGAGGTAGCTTGGACGGAAGACTTTGTTTAAACCCCTTTTGGATCAACTTAGAGGTCTGTCCGTTGGTTCACCGGCCTGATTTAAACTTTGTTAGTTATGGCGTCGAAAACTACATAAATTGAGATATAGAGTGATCTCTCGGGGACTTTAGATGTCAAATTGAGTCGATTTCCATTGGTTTAGAATTATTAGTACATTTTGTATGACGATGTACAGAATGAGTCACTCGATAATAATGACTTAAAAAGGAATTTCAGACTGTAGATCGATACATTGAAGAGGGACTTTTTTTTTTTTTCTTTTAAGCTCTTGTAGCCTGGTTTGTTTTACGAATTTTATTAATTTGTCTGGTGTTAAATGTATAGGGGTTCTACTTTGACTCGTGTATCCCCTTCTACTTGGTTTGTGTGGTATAAATGTATATCTACATTTGTATAAATATCGTGGAATCCGTTTTTTAGTTTTTTGTTGGGACCGTGTTGTCCTGTTTGGACCAAATGGTAAGAGAGACGCGTCCATACTTCATTGCACGAACCGCCGCCCCGTGTCTCCCACCTCTCGTTCAAGGTGAATTTGAACAAGGTAAGTCCTCGATCCACTCGTTTGGTTCGTCGAATTGTTCGAGGGGATGGTTTGCCTTGGTCCGACTTTCAGGGTTTAGCCAGTTCGAGTAGTTCCTTTCACCCTGGGGGGGCGGGGGGCGGGCTTCGAGAGACTGGTGGGGAGAGGTTTTAGGGGCTCGGAGGGTTGATCTCGGCCCCCGAAGGGCGGCTTAGGTAAAGGGCCAGAGGCAGAGCCTGGTACGTCCCACCCGTACACCCAACTCAGGCCCCAGGGGGGGGAGTTGTGTGTGTGTGTGTGTGGGGCCGAGGGGCGGGGCAAGTAACAGCAGGCTCCCTCTACCTAGTGGACGGCCCGCGCCCGAGGGCGGCGGGCGGCGCGGGTCTGCGTGTCCCCGAGGGCGGCGGGCGCAGGGCGCCCTGGTCGCGGGGGAAAGGGCCGCCCTGGGCTGGGGGCGGGCGCCGGCCAGGGGACGCACGAATGGCGGTGCTTCGGGCTCCTCCTCCGCTCCTTGTGCGCCTACTGGTAGGAGAGCGGCCCAGCCCTGCCTGGAAGACGCGGGAGGCGCCCGAGGCCCGACCGCCCCTGCGCCTCCGTCTTGAGCCGCCCCTCGGCGGCGGCGGCGGCGGCGACGGGCTGTGTCGCGAGCGCAGACCCTCCAGCCGTCCCTGGGCCTCGGGCGGGCCGGCGGGCCAGACGTCTATTTTCGAGCCGCGACGGGCTGGCGGCCGGCTCCATCCCTCCGCCCCGGCCCGGCCCCTCCCTCGGCCGACGCCCCGCACTACCCTCAACATCAGGCGCGGCGAGGGCCTCACCGGCGGCGGCCCGAGGAAGGGCGGCGGCGCAGGGACTCGGACGCAGGGCCTGCGCGCGTCCACGGCGCTCCCGGAGGGCTCCGGCGCCCCTCTGCGGTACGGCCCCACCGCTCCTAGGACCGCTCTGCTCCGGCCCCTCTTTTCTTTCGATCCGCTCCTACCGCACCAAGCCACAGGCTCGACCCTAAGACACACATCACCAAATGACCAAACTTCGTAAGGGGTGTGGGTCTTTGCAGTCGTCTGTTGTCACTACGAGCCTCTGGGTAGCAGAGGCCCAGCGCGCACCCCACCCGACCCGCCGACCCTCCACCGGCGCCACCCCTGGCCCAGCCCCCCGCGCCACCCCGACACGCGAGGACAAAAGGGTCGCCGAGTCGTCTAACGTCTTCCCACTAAGAACCCCTTATTTATGCTCCAAAAAAACAAAACAAAACACAAAGGCCATCTGCGACTTTTAATCTTTGGGTCCACTCTCGTGTTGGCTATAAAATAAAAAGATCGCTTTGATTATTAACAACATCCTTTTTTTTTTGTTAGGGTTCGCTTTAATCTTAAAAATAAAAAGATCGCTTTGACATTATTAACAACATCCTTTTTTTTGTTAGGGTTCGCTTTAATCTTAGGATGATTAGTAGCTCTTAGTCCTGGGGCGGGCGGGGTGGGGCTAAGGGATGTGTTACCGAAGCCGAGACACGTGGATTATAAGTGTCTAAACTCGGTTTAGAAACGGCAAAAGTCTGGACGACGTGTAAGGTCGCGTCGGAGGGTCCTCCTACGACAACTTTATTTTTTCGACAATCCATCAAAGATTATCAAATCCTTATCAAGAAGTCGTTCACAAAAGACAAAGGCGTTTTCGCGTTCGGAGAGTGTCAAGGACATCTTACTTGGTCAAAAGAGACGTCATGACATAAATGACAGAAGGAAAGTCGTCCCCTCAAAATCGTCTCAAGACCCTTGTTACAATTAATTGTCAAGATCCTTCTTTCTAATCTACTACTCCAGAGACCGAGAAACCATTTTAAGAACGTATTTGTAACCTGGTAAAACCAAAACCTCGTAAACACAAAATCTCGCTAAAACTAATGAAGTGTACATATTGGGAGGGATAATAAATAGTCTGCAGTACAGACATCATAAGGTAAAAATTTAAATAATGCCATTGTCTTTTCTGTTAGGATTACCCTGAAATCAAGAAGAATGATAATCTGTAAAAATTTACATGTAAAACGACCGACATTTATTAGAGAGAGACGTGTACATGTAATTAAACCGATGGGATTTACATCTTTACTTACAAATATAGAACTTTTTATAAAAGAATTTTCATCTATGGTATAAAGGACATAACTACGTTAAAATATTTTAGATTTAAAGAACGTAAACCTTGATAAGTCGAAACTCCTATATCAATTTGAGTTGTTTACTCTTGAGGTGCGGACACGAGACTGTCCATGGTCTCACGTACTTTACGACTTATTCAGGAAAGGAGTCGGTCGTCTCACAGATAACTGACGTTTTGTTTTTTCAGCCTATGTCTTTATCGTTACTCTGTTCTGTGTGACATGGTTATCTCAACACACCTATATTTCTCTTTTCTCTCCCGTTTCTACCGGAAGATCTTCTCTGAAATTTCTACTCATCATAAAGACGATCGTCTACCTTCCCTATGTCCTACCTTATAACCTCTTCCTTTACCGTTGAGGGAGATCGTAAGAACGAACCTTTTAGGATACCTGACCCCTCGGACCGGTTGACGTCAGATACCCCAGTGTTTCTCACCCTCCGCTGACTCAAGTGTGTAGGTCCTACCTTATACGTCCCAGGTATCCTTGTCGTTCTTCAATCAAAATGAAGTTCTTCTTTACAGTCCCAAGATTATCCCCTGTTACGACTTTTATGTCGAAGCATACTTACGTCGGTCCCTGAGAGTGATTGAACAGACGGGTTGAGGAACGGGAAAAGACTTTAGACAAGAAGACGAAACTAGATTCTCTAAACCCCCCACCCCCAGAGTTGTGGGAGGACCAAGTATTTCGTTCTGGGTTTGAGGACTATGAATGGGACTCGACTAATCAGAGTCCCATTCATAGACTTAGTTCTTTCCGGACCGGTGTAGAGGTGGGCTTCTTAAATCTTACTCCTGATTCTTTCTCTTTCTTGTGAACTTGAAATCGAACATTGGACTTTCCAGTCACGAAAGTCTTCAGTCAAAGGTTGTACTCGTGTTCTCTACGATTCCTGCCATCAGCCGTCCTCCTCTTGTTTCGTCCACACACCTTCTACTGTCTCTACAAAGTCACTCGAGACTATTACGAACTCGGGTCCCTGGGATTTTGAGACCGGACACACAGCTTAGGTCGACCTACAGATAAAACATTTATTTCAAAATAATCTCGTGTAATGAAAAGGACAACAGAGATCGTCTCACGGTCTTTGGTCTATTGAACGTTTCGGATCATGCAAATGAGGCATCAGGAAATGTTTCTTTCAAACGGTCAGAGAAATACCAAGTCGGGCAAGGACTAGAAACGAGACCTCCGGACACATTATAAGGACATAGGTACAGTATTTAGACTAGACTCAGTGCAGTTCATCCCAAGACAAAAAAATGTTGGGATCAACGGAATTGACTCTTCAAACATGAATAGAACATTCGTAAGACTCCTTCTCTTCGTATGCTAGTCTTGATATGAAACTCTTCTAATAACACCAGGGTCGAGCGAGACAAAAATTTATAGGAACCACTTCTTCCAACAGAGGTCTCGAACATACATCCTGTTTCACAGTCGTCAGGTCGTTGGATGTCGTCGGTCCTACCTCGACTCTGGGTCTCTCACTGTCTCTCTCATTTTTCGTTAGACCCTATATTAAATTCACAGGTTCTAGTCGGGGTCGTATAGTATCGTGTCTCTCCTAAGTGACGGCTAGACTGTTCCGTCCAGACGTTTATATCGTCCACCGACTTTGAATTTCTGTTGAGTCTTTTACCTATCCGGTAACCTGTGGTGTCTTCCACGAGGACGCAACAGATCCTGAACTACCCAAAATGTTCAGTACTATCTGGTAGACCTCTTACACCCAAAAAAGGAATCAAAATAACTGTATCCTAACCGTATATTGTGAGACATTCAAATTCCACATATTATAGAGAAAAGGACCGTCGATGTGTTAGGGCTGGTCTTATAGGTACGTTTCGTTACTCTCATTTATGACGAGCATATCCCTCAGTCCGTTTACCGTATTTACTGTCTCCAGCTTATCTAGGTTCAGTTGTATATAAGTGGTACTCCTGGTATCCTTTGACCCGTCGTGGCGAGTTTTATATCTGAAAACAGATTCTATAAGACTAGAAAATTATGACTGAACTAAAAGTTTTTAGCTCGGTTGATTCGGTTTCGGTAGACGTTCAGGTCATGTTGGGATTCCAAGAGGACCAAGAAGGTCACATTTCTTTCGCGGTTCGTACCCCAAACCTCGGGTCATTTAGGTGTCCTTGGTGACCCATAATAATATTACCACCAGACAATAGTAACGACTGGAAACCCTCTCGCGAAGGTCGTCCTCTCACCTTCGTCTTCAATTTACCGTCTCCGGCCTCGGGAGACTACCGATTACTCCGTCGCTAGATCGAAAAGATTAATCTCCTACTCCTCATTGTCCCCTACTCACTACTTCGAACGTCCCCTCGGTCCCTCGTTTTTGTGAGAAGTAATTCCAAAGGAATGTCTAATTTACTTCTCGAGAAACTTTGTCAGACCTCAGGGTTGACAGGTCTAAAATAAAAATCTCATCTTAACGTAAACTAACTATTAAGAGACAACAGTCCCTATGGGACAAACAACAAAAAAAAAACCATGTGGTACACCGTCCGCATACCCTAGAATCAAGGGACTGGTTCCTAGTTTAGACGCAGGAGACGTAATCTTCGTGTCTCAGAATTGGGGACCTAGCGGTCCCTTCAGCTCCTAACGGGATAAAAATTGTCGTGAATTAGGTTATGATAGACCGATGGGGTTTTAAAGTGAAAAGTTCCTTTCAGTCAGTGGTGTGGTACGGACGGTATTAGGCACGGGGTGACGTCCGTCGTCGACGACACTTACGGCTCACTCACATAAACCGACAATCATCCGTTATCTAAACACCCTCTCCTCCAATATTCGGTTTCCCGTCCTCGTCCAGTGTCACCAATTTCTTGGCCGAACCGGTGACTCAGGCTGGTCCTAACCACACAGTGTCGATATACTCGAAGGATTCCTGGAAGGATTACGTCCTCTGGACCCAATCTAGGAACGGACCTCTTAAGGTACCTGTCCCTTCGGACCCCCGATGTCAGGTATCCCAACGTTTCTCAGTCTGTACTGGCTCACTGATTATCGATTGATTCCTTCCAAATACATTGAACGGTCAAAGAGGGGAAGAAGTAACAACAATCCCCTGAAGGACCTCTTCTAATTCCTTTCACGAAAAGTGCGTTACGGACCCTGTATCAATCCTGAGTCCTTCATAATCGACAATACTTAGTACGTTTCATTTAGTTCCTTACCGGACATAAATGCATTTCGCACACTCAGGATATGTATAAAGACAGAATTCAGACACTAAACTTGAACGATTTATTGTTCTTAGACCAAGAATATTCGGAGAAACATGTCACGGTACAAGGTAATTTCACGAATTGTTTTAGAAAAACTACAATTACTTCAAATCTCCGGTACAAATTCTATTTTCCTTATAATCTCTTTACTTCGTCCGTATCTCAGTTTAGTCCGTCGAACCTAAAGTACTCTCTTAAGTAGGTCACGAAAATACACCGAAGTAGTCCGGGTAAGACAGATAAGAATTATTTTATTTTAGAATTAATTGTCTCAGTATGCCTCGTTAGGGACTTAACCTACTTTCAAAGTCGGGAGTACAAATCCTTGACCTCCATTTAGTATTTCGTTCCTTAATCCGAACTTTGGTTGTAAATCCTGTATAAGAAAAAAAAAAATTAATTTCATGTCAACTGAATGTTACACGATCGAAGTCCACATGTCGTGTCACTAAGACAATAAATATATAGATATATATTGAATATATATATATATATATATGTACACGTGTGTATAAGAAAAAGCCTAAGAGAAGACAATCTCCGACAATGTTTTATGACTCATATCAAGGGACACGATATGTCATCCAGGAACATCTAAATAGACAAAATATATATATATATATATACATTATCACCCATATACAATTAGGGTTTGAGGATTAAATTGGAGGGGGTGGAGAAAGGGGAAACCATTGGTATTCAAACAAATGATACAGATACTCAAAGAAAGACAAAACACTTATTCAAACAAACATACAAAACCCAAAAAAAAAAATCTAAGGTGTATATTTACTATAGTATACTATAACAGACAGAGAAGACCGAATGAAGTGAATCTTACTATTAGAGACCCAGGTAGGTACAACGACGTTTACCGTAATAAAGTAAGAAAAAATACTGACTCATTATAAGGTAGGGTATATATATATATATATATATATATATATATATAAATACACACACACATACACAGACACTCACGTGGTATAGAAGAAATAGGTGAGTAGACAGTTGTCTGTCGATCAAACGAAGGTACAGGACCGACAATATTTATCACGACGATCTTTTTAATCCCACGTACATGGAAAAACTTAGTATCAAAAGAGGTTCATATGCGGGTCCTCGACAGAACGATCCAGTATATCATTAAGATCAAAATCCAAAAATTCCTTGGAGGGGTATGACAAGAAGTACCACCGATAAGGTTAAGTGAAAGGGTGGCTGTCATAATCTCACAAGGCAAAGGAGGTGTGGTCCTGAATAAGGACTTAGTCAATTATAAGTTGGTTTAGTTATCCCAAGGGGTCGGAGAGATTGTCCCCTTTCGTGAAAGTAAAAGGGTCATGGAATAAGGGTGATCTTAGACTTTTTTCAGTCCTCTTCTCTCCGCTTACCGTGTTCGGTCGTAGAACCTCGTGGTGACCTTGATATGGTTCCTTCGAAATCCAGACGGCCATTGGTGTCCTTCCTGACTTCTGGACGGGCGTCAAACAAAGAAAGTCGACCTCAGTAAGTCATACACAGTCTACGATACGATCGACGATTCCTAAGTCCTCATCTAGTTTGTGTCAGGGATGGGAGTACCTCTAATACCGATTAGTCCTTCTACTTTTCACTTGTTCTCATACGATCCATGAACTACTTTTCTACCCGAGCTATTTCCTGTTTTTACCATACTTGGATGGTCTTCGTCTTCTATAATTCTTCTCCACCGTTCTTATGTGTCTTCTTGACATGTTTTTTCTAGAAGTGCTGGGTCTATTAGTATATTACACTAGTGATTAGATCTCGGTCTGTAGAACCTTTCACTTCAGTTCACCCGGAATCTTTCGTAGTGATGCTTGTTTCGATCACCTCCACTACCTTAAGGTCAACTCGATAAAGTTTAGGACTTACTACTATGACACTTTCACGATGTGAGTTATACGGTCGTGTAAACCTTTTGAGTCGTCACCGGTGTCCTGACCTTTTCCAGGCAAAAGTAAGGTTAGGGTTTCTTTCTCTTACGGTTTGTCACGAGTTTGATGGTGTGTTAACGTGAGTAGAGTGTCCGATCATTTCATTACGAGTTTTAAGAGGTTCGGTCTGAAGTCGTTATGCACTTGGCACTTGAGGGACTACAAGTTCGACCAAAATCTTTTTCGTCTCCTTGGCCTCTAGTTTAACGGTTGTAGGCGACCTAGTACCTTTTTCGTTCTCTCAAGGTCTTTTTGTAGATAAAGACGAAATAACTGATACGGTTTCGGAAATTGACACACCTAGTGTTATTTGACACCTTTTAAGACTTTCTCTACCCTTATGGTCTGGTGGATTGGACGGAGAACTCTTTAGTCATATGTCCAGTCCTTCGTTATTAATCTTGACTTGTACCTTATTATCTGACCAAGGTTTATCCTTTTCCTCATGCAGTTCCGATATATAACAGTGGGACGAATAAATTGAAGATACGTCTCATGTAGTACTCTTTAAGACCTGACCTTCTTCGTGTTGGACCTTAGTTCTAACGGTCCTCTTTATAGTTATTGGAGTCTATACGTCTACTGTAGTGGGAATACCGTCTTTCACTTCTCCTTGAGTTTTCGGAGAACTACTTTCACTTTCTCCTCTCACTTTTTCAACCGGATTTCGAATTGTAAGTCTTTTGCTTCTAGTACCGTAGACCAGGGTAGTGAAGTACCCTTTATCTACCCCTTTGTCACCTTTGTCACAGTCTGAAATAAAAACCCCCCCGAGGTTTTAGTGACGTCTACCACTGACGTCGGTACTTTAATTTTCTGCGAATGAGGAACCTTCTTTTCAATACTGGTTGGATCTGTCATATAAGTTTTCGTCTCTGTAATGAAACGGCTGATTCCGGGCAGATCAGTTCCGATACCAAAAAGGTCACCAGTACATACCTACACTCTCAACCTGGCACTTCTTCCGACTCGCGGCTTCTTTACTACGAAAACTTGACACCACAACTTCTTCTGAGAACTCTCAGGGAACCTGATGTGCCTCTAGGTTGGTCAGGTAAGATTTCCTCTAGTCGGCACCCACAAGAAACCTTCCTTACTACGACTTCGACTTTGAGGTCATGAAACCGGTGGAGTACGCTTCTCGACTGAGTAACCTTTTCTGAGACTACGACCCTCCCTAACCCCCGTCCTCCTCTTCTCCGGTGGCTCCTACTCTACCGACCTACCGTAGTGATTGAGTTACCTGCACTCAGACTCACTTGAGACCCTCTACCACTACCTGTCCCTCCGGACCGTACGACGCTAAGTACCCCACCGTTTCTCAGCCTGTGCTGACTCGTTGAATTGACTCGACTTGACTACCTTTCTTAGACAAATGACACAACAAGACAAAACATTAGGATGTTCTGAGAGGATTAGTTGAAAATTTTTACCATATACCGAAGGAACCACCAAGTCTACCCTTTTTTGGACGGTCGTTACGTCCTCTGAACCCAATCTAAGGACCCAACCCTTCTAGGGGACCTCTTCCTTTACCGATGAGTGAGGTCATAAGAACGGACCTCTTAAAGTACCTATCTCCTCAGACCGTCCGATATCAGGCACCTCAGTGTTTCTCAGTCTATGGTGACACACTAATTGTGAAAGTGAAAGTATATCTATATATATATGTGCGTGGGGTTGGGGTGGTGTGGGGAGTTCTAATGTAAGGTCTAGTCCTCTGTCATAGTGGTGTTGTTTTGTTTCCAATTTCAACTATAACGAATTCATTAAGATCCGTCGCGATAATCTCCTTGAGGGTTATGTGATTACAAAACCAATAATCGAGCGATGAAATATTTACTTATGGTATACCATTATTTGTTTTTAAATGTACATTCAACAACAACTTAAGACTTTAATAAAGCTAAGAAATACTTATGTAACGATTACTCAAAAGTCAAGTAATATTAAAGAGTAATACGATCCGTATTTCCGGTAAATCTTATTAACGTTGTCTCGGTCATATTCTTTTACAAATATATATCGATATTAATCTCTTTTACTTTTTCAGTCGAATCTGTTTATATTTCACCATAACATCGTTAACAATAAAAAAATAATAATGAAAGGGATCCTAAGACTTCCCAGATGACTTACTTTTACTAATTGTAAACAAATATTATGAAAATTTATGGAACTCGGTATTATTAAAATTTTTCTTGATTCTCCAGAAATGGAAATTTACAACGTTGAGAAAGGACTTTCATTTTAATTTCTCGTTGTTTTTTGTATCTCACGAAATAATCCAATGGTAAAGAAAGGGAATCAAGAAACGTAGGAAGAGTTAAATCAAATAAATCTTCGTTAAATTCAACGTCCGTAGTGAGATGGAACCAGAGGTGACGTTACTCTCGACAACCGAAATTTATCGTAGAAACTCTCCCTTCCGTAAAGAAAACGTAATTCACCTTAAGGTAAATTGTTGCTCCAGTCCCTTGATCTGAAGGGACACTTACGTGAGTGACATGACCCCTCGAGACTAGACCAGGTCCGTAGTGATTGAAATACTGTCTTACTTCGGGAATTATTACATTGCTTCGAGATCAGGAAGACCACAATTAACGAGAGACGAATATTCGGTTTGAATCAACTTTTTAGGTAATTTAGGAAGAACGGGACTCTTGTTACACCGCCTTTACGGACTAAAATGAACTTGGTTTAAATGCGAAGGGTCTCGTACATCGAAAAATAATTTTTTTTTAAAATAACCCCATATTAACTAAATGTTTCACCACAATCAAAGTCCATATGTCGTTTCACTAAGTCAATATGTATATGTATATAAGAAAGAAAAACTCTAAAGAAAAGGAATATCCAATAATTTCTTATAACTCATCTCCGGGAACAGTATATGTCATCCAGGAATAAAAGACAAAATATATATTATCACACATATACAGTTAGAGTTCGAGGACTAAATAGGGGGGGAGGGTGAAATAAGGGCAAACCATTCAAACAAAAACTATAGACACTCAGACAAATACAAAACATTTATTAAAGTAAACATAGTAAAATTTTTTTAATCTAAGGTGTACACTCACTATATAAATAGAAAGAGACAGACTGAACGAAATGAATGTCAAACTATTAGAGATCCAGATAGACACAACGACGTTTACCGTAATAAACCAAGAAAATATACCGGTTCATTAGGTAATATACATACATGATAAGAAGAAATAAGCAAAGAGACGACCACCTGTAAAGGACAGAAACAATAACATTTATCACAACGTTACTTGTAACCCCGTGGACATAGGAAAACTTAATATCAAAAGAGGTCTATATACGGGTCCTTATTCTAACGACCTAGTATACCAATTGTACATCGAAAAATTTTCAGTTAGACAAATCAAATCAAATCAACAACTCGTGAACTCGTAACCGACAGATAATCGTTGAGTAGTTTGAAGGAGAGGAGTCGTTAAACGTAACGAAATTTACAAAGCATTAATTTCTTTAGTAGAGAGTCCTAGACCTTTTATAATTATATAAACATTAAGGACTCTACGTACACTGAAACTATTGACAAACTATCTCTCCTATACTACGTTAAAATGAAGGTATGGTGACCATAAATAGTTTTAGGATCAGCTGTAGTCCGTGAGATGATCTACGACCCTTATACTTCTAAGGATTTTGTTTCGTACACACCAACCCCTGTCTTTCTTTGTCAAAATCGTGTTTGATTTCAGGATCTACCGAGTCACCATTTCTTAGGTGGACGATCACGTCCTATGAGTCCAAACTAGCGACCCAGTACTTTTAGGTGACTTCTTCCTTTACCGTTGGGTGAGGTCACAAGAACGGACCGTCTAGAGTACCTGTCTCCTCGGATCACCCGATGTCAAGTGTCCCAACACTTTCTCGACCTATGTTCAATCGTTGACTTGTTGTTTCTGGATCTATCTTCGTGTTGACACTCGTACCCATTCGTACGCCGAGACACACTTGTCACGTCTCTGTTTCTGACACCCAGGAACCCTTCTTACAGACCTCATACTTGACTACAAATGAACGTTATACATAGTAATGACAAGACCAAAATCATCTTATTTAAAAGTCATCAATGCTTAGAGTGGTCATACATCACAGGATGTTAAACGATGTAAAACGGAAACAAGGAGTGAATCCTTATTGTTGACACATACACTCCAGTTCCGACTCCCATCCTTCACGACAACCTCTGCCTTAAGACCCTATGGGTTATCGTTTGATAGTCGGATTTTATCTTTGTCCGAAGGATACAGATTTTAGGTGAAGACAAGGGTATTGACATCAACTATATGTACGTCGACATCCAAACCGATTTACATTGTTTAAAGGTCGTCGTTATCAAATGTAAACTACACTTTATAGTGTATTCTTCTTCTCCTATCCCTCCACTTAGGTCCAAATAGTATTGTGGATCGTCATAGGAGTTTTACGTCCTGTGTAAGGTGAAAAGTTAGATAGTAGGAGTCACATCGGTACGAACAGGAACCCGAACAACGGAGTAGCAACGTCCCACCGACGGACTCGGTTTTCCTACTGTGACAGTAACTAATAGTGGGATTCCTCCTTCTTCCGTCCGTCTTTTTTGCGAAAGAAGATAGTGTCTCCCCCCGAAGGGTCCACCGAGATCACCATATCTTGGACGGACGGTTTCATCCTCTGGATTCACAGCGCCCGAGTCAGGGACCCAACCCTTCTAGGGGACCTCCTGCTATACGTTGGGTAAGGTCATAAAAACGGACCTCGTAGGGTACAGGTCTCCTCGGATCGTCGGATGTCAGGTATCCCAGTGTTCCTCAGCCTGTGTTGACTTTACTGAATCGTGTGTGCGTGTAGTGTCTCCTTTCGAAAGAGTCTTCGGGAGGTCACCTGAAGACAGATTTGGATAAACTAGTCTTGACCCAGTGTACCGTTTGATGTTCCCTCTGACCCTTTCACATATATAGTACTTCCTCATACGGTCTCCGTTCCACCCACATCCAGAAAAAGAGGTCCCTGACCCCACCTCACACCCGGATATCAGTTGGATTTGATGACCCCAAGACGATCGCTTCTTCTGTCACCTCCATCCTCCCCCCGTACTGTCGTCACTGACAGTAAACGAGTCACACTGGAACCCATTCAATTAATCGTAGGAACGGAGTCAAAGGAGTCATCATTTTAACTCCATTAATATTTCGGATTAAGGATCCGAACTCCATTCCTAATTTACCGTATTGGGTACGATTCACGAACTTATTCATGCACCAAGTCAAGTCAAGTCAGCGAGTAAACACAGACTGAGAAACGCTGGGGTACTTAACGTCGTACGGTCTGGAGGGACAGGTAGTGGTTGAGTGAGCATTTATAATCGATGATTTTTTTTCTCCACGACATAAAGGTTTTTACGAGACACATGTTCGGTCAAGGAGTCTAAGAAACCTATCGTGGTACACGTCTTCTATGACTTGACCTTTTGCACCAAAGGTTGGGAGTCTCTTAAGAAAGGTGGTCTTTGTACAGACAACCGGTTTTTCAACCGAGACAATCCAACCGGTTCCTCAAGAAAACACAAAAAGCCATGTAATAAAGTCTTTTGGAGTTTGCAAAATCGGTCGGGTTATTAAATCCCGAAACACGAGAACGGACGTCACCGGGGGGAAAGAGAAGAGGGAAGGGAGGGAGAAAGAAGGGAGGAACGGGAGCGTAGCTGAGAAGGTAGAAAAGGGTGAGTGCGGGAAAAGAGGGAAGAGAAGGAAAGTCCGGTCCTTCATTAGTAACGAAACGAGGATGAGGACTGACGTTCCGACTTTTCCTACAACTGGGAGTCGGTCCCGAAGTCTAAGGATACTCTGTCCATAGGAAGTTCCTGATTGTCCACTAGAGAAGTCTCGAACTAATTCAATAAGACACTCACGATCTCACATTCATTGAGTGTTCGGTCCGCTGTCAGTGTGTCGGTCGTACCCACCTAGTCTACTATTCGTGCGACATAACGTAACCAAAGAAAAACGGTATAATGAGTTTCCAGTCTTCTTTTAGTAAAGTCCCTTTCCGTTTTTCGAAAATTAAAGTGGTTTTACCAGAAAGGTAGAAAAAAAAAAAATTACTCACCCCGTCTTTACTTTGTTTACTGAATTCTTTACTGAAAACTTTCTTATATGGACGTTCTCTTAATGGGTCGTTTTTCTTTTATTCTCTTACACACACAATACTCGAAACTTCTACTCGTGTCTTTTTTTCAGACGTAATTCTCTTGAGTGTATGACTTATAAATTTCAATAAGACTCTTTAGGTTCTGTACTTAAAACTTCTACTTTCGAGGTTGAGGTCACACGTCATTTTAGAAAGAAGTTAGATTACTACACAGAAAACTTACAATCATTTTAGAACACAAGACAAAAGAAAGAAAAAAATTAACGGATATTCAATCGTGTTCTCCTTTTACTAAGGTTAAACATGTATCATTTCTTCCCTCTCCCTTCCCCCTTTTTTTTGGTTTGTTTGTACCTTCAATTAAGGTTCGACATAATTTAGTCGTGGGAGGGGAACCAGTAATTGGGGGTCGAGAGGTACCTTTGTCTTTTTTCGGGTCCCACGGACCCCGACCTAGACTCCCTTTTGTCGGTTCAATCCAAGGAGTAATGGGAATAGAGGTGGTTTCCGTTAATTACCCTTTTTAGACCCTTAACCGACCTGAACCCAAGGGACGAAGACAGGATGACCTTTCGAAATCGTCTCCAGTTCTGGAGTTTACGGACACTCCTGGTCTTCTCGTTTATTTCCGTTTTTCTCGGTGATTCATGGTTATGTCCGTTTTGACGAACTCTGGTTTGTCGTTGTTTTCACATCCTGGTGTTGTTTCCGACGTCATTGTTTTTGGTTACTCCTTCTATTCGTCCTTGATCTACCTAAGAGTCGTCCGTAACAATTATAACAATCCTTCTTTTGCTCCGTGTCGTGTCATTTACATCCAACGAAAGAAAACACATTTCCCCTCTCCTTTAGTGTGTATGTGTACGTCTCATAGTGTGGTTGTCTTTACTGTCGCGATCATTGGGCCTCCATCCCTCCTTCCCCCCGTCCACCTCCCCCATACCCACTTTTTTCAACTAAAGAAATTGGCAGCCAAGTCAAGTCAAGTCAGCGAGTCACCACAGGTTGAGAAACGATGCGGTACTTAACGTCGTGTGGTCCGGAGGGACAGGTAGTGGTTGAGGGTCACAAGTGAGTCTGAGTGCAGGTAACTCAGTCACTACGGTAGGTCGGTAGAGTAGGAGACAGCAGGGAAGAGGAGGACGGGGGGTCGTAGTCTTAGAAAAGGTCACTCAGTTGAGAAGCGTACTCCACCGGTTTCATGACCTCAAAGTCGAAATCGTAGTCAGGAAGGTTTCTTTAGGGTCCCGACTAGAGGAAGTCTTACCTGACCAACCTAAGGAACGTCAGGTTCCCTGAGAGTTCTCATAAGAGGTTGTGGTGTCAAGTTTTCGTAGTTAAGAAGCCGCGAGTCGAAAGAAGTGTCATATAAAAATACATTAAAACTTAAACTCGGTGTCTTTCCGAGTTTACGTAAAATGGACAAGTTTTGATTTTGAATGTTTCTTTTATTTTCGTTTGGTTTAAACTTTAGTGTGGTTTTGTTCAATAAGATTGATAAATGGTTCAGGTTCGAGGAAGACGAGGGACGTGTTATCCGGTCATTTAGATCCTCTACTCCACAACTCCGTGCCTTATGTTGAAACAAACCTTTCGACCGACTGGCTCTTCTACCGCCTGATTACAGAGTTTTATTGGTAGTACAACCCCGTACCTACGGTCCAAGAAAATACTTAGTCTCTACCTCCTTCCATTCCTTTGTTCCATTTTTCTGGTAAATTAACAACGTTTATTGAGGATCTTACCGTTCGAAGTGCGTCCCCCTACGGAATTAAAGAAAGAAGGACGGTAGACGTCCAAATGTTCCAATACTTGTTTCCGTGAGATCAAATTGTCCGTCTCCTCCCGTTGCAAGGGATTCCGTTCGGTAATATATACGAGTACTATTGTTTTCGTCGTTTTGAATTTCGTTCTCCTTGTCTAAACCGTACCTCGGTATTAATTGGGAAGGACCAATGTATGCCTATTGTATCATTTGTGTCTTTTATCAAGAAAGTTCACTAAAACCTTATGTTATGAGAATGACAAGTAGGAAAAAGAAAAAAACGATACGACCAGAAGTAACAACGCCCGTGCGAAAGAGATCAAAGTCGCTTGTCCCTGATGAGAAGAACTCCACGTGTCGGAAGAGTAACACCACCGAAGAGAACCAAACCTCGGGTCCGATATCCCACTCACCCGAAGTCATCAACGACGTGCACCCGAGTCATCAACACCGAGAACCGTACACCTTAGAATGACCTGGTCCCTAACTTGGGTACAGGGGACGTAACGGTCCACCTAAGGATTGACGACCTGACGGTCCCTTTGGGAATGACAAGTAGAAATTAACTCATATAAAATTCCTGTTTTTCTTTATGGGTGAAATTTTTTAAGAATTGAAGACGGTAAGATGAAATATAGAAAATATTTGATTTCCTTTAATCATTTATAAAATTACAGTAATCTTTGACATATGTGTGTGTGTCTTTGACTATACTCCCTCCCCCATACTATATTTTAAAACTTTCAACTTGAGTACTAAATTTATGTAAAGAATCGAAATTGGTACTTCTCTCGAATATCCGTTATTGTGAGGTTACTGTTACTTGAGAGGTTCAAGTCTCTAAACCCTAAAATCCATGATAAGAGGTCATTTTCTAGAGTTCCGAGGAATAAGACCTGGACCCCACACCTTTTACGTTCCATTCGGGTCCCGTAAAAGAACACGATTTTTCGTTCCTTCGCGAGTTTCTTAGTACCCCTGTAGAGTTTCCTGTGTCCTAGGTCGGATTATCTTCCTCGAGGGAGACCGGTTTATACCCCGTCAAACTTGGTTTTTACTAAGGTTAACTGATATTTTTAACTTAGTTATTTTTCGGTGTTCAGGTATAGAGACAATTTCTCTCTGTCTTTTTTTTTTTTGTTAAAAGGTCGTAACTTTCACTGATACCGATAAAGAATAAGACTTTCAATCGTTTCCTTTCCCCCGTGAATGGGACGGAAAATTTTTCTTTTACATTAAGTAAGGGTCATCCATTCCTTTTCGAGAAGAAAAAAGGGGGAAAATGTTTCTATACGGACGTTTATTTCCTTCTTCTTTACTTTTAAATCTTTTAGTGGTAAAACATTGATAGTCAATTTGTTATGTATGTCAATTTATTGTTTCCCACACAAATGATAGTTCATGTCGTACCTACTAGGTGTGAGACGGTCTCTCTAAAAGTTCTCTTAGGGTGGAAATGTTACCTTTCTGGTTCACTAGTATAAATTGTAGTAAATTGTAGGACCGTAACATAGAGGACTGACTCCACTACACTTCATGTTAGTAGAAACTTCATAGGGGTAGATTGCACAAATTGTATTAAGGTTAGGTCAGAAATCTGGATTGGAGGTCAAATACCCCTTTTAGTCCTCCTTTTCAATTCATTGTGGCGTTCCTTTGTTAGTCTCTTTAGGTCTTATTCCCAATAAGATGGTTTGAAACTGGACACGAGAGCTTCAGTTATAGTGTTTTGTTTGTCGTCTCAAACCCCTCGACAAGAACAAATGGAACAAATCGGTTTATGACACTCAGTTCGAACTAACTTATAACCAAGTTTTTGCGTTCATTTTAGATGGTTACGTTAACCCGTGTTCCTTTAAAATTAGACCTGACAGACAATTTGAACCTATATTTATCCTCTGATAACAATTAAAAGACTCCACACTATTACCACGAAATACGAATACATTCTTTTATAGGGATAAGAATTCCTCTATGTCTTACTTTATAAATCTCCGTTTTAGAACTCTACAAGTGGACAATAAAACAAAGTTTTTAAGAATATCTACTATCTAATATCTATATACCATTCCCTCAATCTCTTCCGCTCCAAACCTTTTTCTTGTTCTAGCCGTCAAATGTCCTTGTCTAGTGGAGATTACTCTACTCTTCCCCGTCGTCAGTCTAATGACTCGACGACGATCGGGTTCTTTTCTCATTCATATACATCCGTATATACACCTTTCGATGACAGAATTCCCCCGGACAAGAAGAGGTTCCAACAAAGCCTAATCAATAGAGAATTTTCCGACCCCGACGACGACGATTCAGTGAAGTCAGCACAGGCTGACACACTAGGGTATCTGCCGTCGGGTCGTCGTTTTCCGACCCCGTTCCTTAAGACCTCTAGTCGGTTTTCGACCTGGTCGACCCTCGACCCATATTAGTTGGAATTTCAGGAAAAAAAAAGGGAAACCCACTCTCTCAAGAAACAAAACGTATCTTACCATCCCTTCTGGACCTCCCCTCAAAATTGAGTTCCGATAAAACTCGGTTCAGTTACCGTTGGGTGAGGTCATGAGATCGGACCGTTTAGGGTACCTACCTCCTCGGACCACCCGACGTCAGGTACCCCACCGATCCTCAACCTGTCCTGACTCACTGAAGTGAAAGCGAAAAGTGAAAGTACGTAACCTCTTCCTTTACCGTTGGGTGAGGTCACAAGAACGGACCTCTTAGGATCCCTGCCCCCTCGGACCACCCGACGACAGAGACCCCAACGTGTCTCAGCCTGTGCTGACTTCGCTGAATCGTCGTCGTCGTCGTTGAAAGGAAGTTATCTACCATCTATCTATCCATACCTTCACCGTTGGGTGAGGTCATGAGAACGGACCTTTTAGCGTACCTACCTCCTCGGACCATCCGACGTCAGGCACCCAAGAGCTTCTCAGTCTGTACTGACTCGCGGAAGTGAAAGCGAAAAGTGAAAGTACGTAACCTCTTCCTTTACCGTTGGGTGAGGTCACAAGAACGGACCTCTTAGGGTTCCTGCCCCCTCGGACCACCCGACGGCAGATACCCCAGCGTGTCTCAGCCTATGCTGACTTCGCTGAATCGTCGTCGTCGTCGTAACTTCTTAGTTTGCACCGTTTTAAAATTATTGACGACTTAGTTCCAAAACTATAAAAAAATTATAAATAAATAAAAAGATAAACTGACGAAGCCCGGAATCAACGTTACACTCTAACAGAGACGTCACGTGCCTGAGTGATCGGCACCTCGTACCCGAGACCTCACGAGTCCGAGTCATCGACACCGAACACTCGAAACAACGGGACGTCGGACACACTAGAATCAAGGGACTGGTTCCTAGCTTGCCGACAGGGGACGTAACGTTCCGTCTAAAAATTGATATCCTGGTGGTTTCTTCAGGGTTTTAAAACTATCAAAAGTAAATATACTTTTAAATATATGTTTAATTTGTCTCTCTGTTATAGACCGTGAATTATTTATCTACGAGGCACGTAAAAGAGAAACGAAGGGACCTAGTGACTCGTCTCAAAGGGTTTCACTGTCCCCGTCGTACACTCTCCACCTTTCCTGATACCTCTAGTGGACAGGTTGGGGAACTACACTGATGGTCCTCAGAGACTCGAGTCTCTAGCCACGTGCAAATCCTGGTCGGAGGGCCTCCGAAACAACAAGAAGGTCACTTTCTTACTCGGGACCTTAGTCCTTCTTCTCTAAGTTTCGGGGACACACTAGAGTCCGTTCAGTGAACTACAGGGACTCTAAATAGACGGAGGGTGTAGGAGGATTGTCCTATTAGTAGAGTAGAGTATATCAGTAATCTCCTACTTCATTCTTTTTATACACGACTCGGAGTCCGTCTTGACGGTGCCTCGGTTCTTAGGGTCCTCCGCGACCAAGAATAATGAGGACGGGGGTTGAGGAGTCACGGGAGAGACAAAGAGGAAGGGAACCGGAAAGGACGTCAGTCGGGGATGTCGTGCGTAGAGAGACCCGAGAGTGCTCGTTCCGGTCCACGTCCCAGTGGTATGTCCACCCGAAGACACACGGCGAAACGGACACGCACGGGGGTAGACACAACTCCTTGATAGAACTTGTCGGGAATCCCGGAGGACGGGTATTTGGACCGGTTTGTTCCACCGAGGTCGGGTGAAAGAATATTTTGACACTACTTTAGTTCCCACCGAAATTTGTCTAAAGTATGTTTCTTTACATTTTATACTTCTTTTTATCTTTAGGTCCTTGGAAAACTCCCCCTGTCAAACAACACACGGGGTTGTTGTCCTCCTCTGTCACCGAAAAAATTTTTTAATAGAACTGAGAAGTACTAACTAAAAGTCCACATAAAAAATTTTTCGATGAGAAAGGGAAGTCAGTAAGTATTAAGAGGATTTCTCATCTTGTGTCTCGTCTCTCGTAAGCCAAAAGATAAATAACATTCTTTTGTATGTATACACATGTCAGTCTTTATCGTAACTGCATAGATAAAATTTCAAATATTTTTTAAATATTACGGTTTCGTACGGTCTGAAAAGTTTTACGAGTACCATAACTGAATACTATAGAATACTATAAATGAAAGTATAGTAAGAGTTCTTTACGAAACGTCTACGTGTAGGACCATTCATACGTGAAACTTCTTAACACTTACCTTGGGAGGACAGAGAATAAATCGTTCTATTGATGGCACAAACCTTCGTAGGGGTTAATTTAGGTGTTTTGTCTTTCTGACAATAGTAACTTCGTTTTAACAGGACGGTGGGTTCTGCTTGTTTTGTCGTTTGAAAAACGACTGTTTCAATTCAATGAACGGTGGACTAATGTTAGTGGGTTGGGTCTGAGAAAAAAAAAATTCTGTTACTTAGAACTTCATTTTTATTGGTAAGACAAGGAAAATCACCGGCTCATTATAAGGTAACATATATAATCATGCATGGTGTAGAAGAAATAGGTAAATAGACTATAACTTGTAAATCGAACAAAGGTACGGGACCGATAACATTTATCACGACGTCATTCACTCTATGTCAGTAAACATCTCTACACCTACCTGGATCTCCGACAGCATGTCTCCCTTCATTTAGTCTTTCTCTTTTTGTTTATAGTATATAATTGTGTATATACACCTTAGACCTTTTTGTCACGTCTACTTGGAGAAACGTCCCGTCCTTATCTCTGTGTCTGCATCTCTCACCCGTACACATGTCTCACCCACTCCCCCTTCCACCCTGTTTAGCCCTCTAATCCCAACTGTGTATATGTGAGAGTACATATTTTGTCTATCGATTACCCTTCGACGACATATCGCGTCCCTCGAGCCGAGCCACCAGACACTACTGGATCTTCCCACCTACTCCGAGTTCTCCCTCCCCTGTCTACATAAGTATACTGACTGAGTGAAGCAACATGTCGTCTTTAATTGTGTTGTATATTCCGTCAATATGAGGTTTTTTTTTTTTTTTGTTGAAGACCTTAAAAATTATTCATAGTCAATGACGTGAACTGTAAAATATTCATACGAATGTGAGTTAGAAGCACCGTTGAGAAATTCTCTCTACAAGAAGAGGAAAATGTCTGCTCCTATACCTCAGAGTCTCTCCAATTCACGAAACAAAGTATTCGACGTCTCGGAGTAAACGTAGTCCCGGGGCGAGGTTTCGGTCATGAAAATAAGTGGTTATTTGATGTGGTCGACGTCTCAATAGGACGGGACTTCATCGGAGTACCTCCAGTGACACCACTATTTCAGGTAAACTGACCTGAGAATTGACGACAAAAAAAGACTGGCGTAGTCAGTCCGTCATCTTAGGTCTTCAGTTGACTAGTGGATCAACCAGGTAGGGACAACCGAACAGACTTTCACGTCGACACGAACTCGGGGAGAGAGAGTACGGTCCTCATGCACTAGGGGTGACACTCCGAGGATTTTGATACCGTAGGCACCCGGAGTACCGGAGGGTTCGTCTCCGCCGCGGGACCGGAGGGTTCGTCTCCGCCGCGGGTCGGTTGGGTTCTTACAGACTCCTGACCACGACTCGGGTGGCAGGGGGCCACTGCAATGACTGCTCGGGAGACCCGACCGGGACGGTCAGGGACAGGTCCGTCAGAAATCCGACTCGGGACTCTCTCCTGGTCCTCACCGAAAGAACCTGACTTTGGTTCCCTTATTTGAAGGTCCAGTAGAACCCAGTGAAGACACCGACAAAGACAAAGACGAAGGTCTCAAGGTGGTGTAGTCCTTCACTGAAACCGGACGAGACGAGGCACCTGAACGGACGATAGACAGTGCCCAATATTTGGGGGAAAGGGATTTTGGGGGAAAAAGGATTTTGGGGGAAAGGGAGAGGACACTGGTGACTGGAGGTTCTTTGGGTATGAAGCAGAGATAGTGGTCTGGACTCAGTCCGAAACAGAGTTAAACTTAGTCTCCGAAAACACACACACAGTTTATCCACGAACTTTCGAGGGGACTTGGGAAGGACCTTGATCAACCTACTCCTTCATTCATAGATCGTGCACGTCTCGAGACAAATCAAAGTCCCTCCCTGCGAATTCCCGGGCGTCTCCCGCTCTGTTCCGTCCACGGATCTGCCACACTCCGGGTCGCGTCTACGACATCCTTGTTCACATCTGTTTGTCATCTTCTTCCTTTTAGAGACCCGGAGTCCGTATTTCTTTCTAAAGTTTCTCCGGTATGGTAGAAGGGTGTAAAACCTCGGGGTTTGTGACACACGGTCCCTTGTCTTTCTTTACTTTGAACATAGAGTGGATGGAATAGAGAACGACAAGGGTGCATACGTAGGATGTAAGGTCGGTTCGATTTGACTAACGAAATGGGTATTACAACAGGTAGTAAAAAGTGGAGGTTGAGTACTGAAAAAGATGTACCTAGCGGAGGAAGGTTAGGTGTTAGAGGTTGACCGACTTAGATTAATGGAAAGTTCTGAGTGCAGTCCCCAGCGGAAGAGACCCTATACGAGGCACTCCAGGAGGGTCATTTGAGGGTGTCGTCGTACACAGAGAGAAGCAGTAACTACCAAAAATCACACCGAAGATCTCGGTCCGATAGACTGACACTTAGGACCGAGGCTGTGGACGGTCGGTTCAATGGAAATGAATAAATCCTGTTGACTTAAGCATAGGTACATCGTGAATCTTATTACGGACGAGTATTCTTCGTGGTTTGTTCACAATCAATACTAACAATTGACGATGGCAATAACGGTGGTGGTCGTCGTACCTCATATGGGTGGACCTAACATTCAGAGAGAAAGATAGGGGTCTAATCCCAGAAGGACTCGTGTCCTAACACATAATGTACGGAACCATAAAAGGTGGGAAGTACTTAAAGGACCTTGTAATCATCGTAATTTACGAACGACCTTAACTTCCACCCACCCACCTCTACTTAGACCCGTCAAGGTATCCTATTCTAGACTCTTGTCACAGGTCCCTGTCATACCAGATTCCACATCAGAACAAAGTTTACCACTTCCATCTTACCGTAGTAGTCTCAGTTCCCTCGTATCTTGATACTTATGACTACAGTCTCCGTAGACCCACACAAAACTTTAGTGGTCCCGACCATCGTCCTTCGCTTCTGTCCTTAGGGTCCCCCCTCTAGGGACGTCGTCTACCCTTACACGGATTCCCGACCTTTCTACGATAACGTTTCTGTTCTCTTCCATACCGCATTCTTCCTAACGGAGTGGGGGTGCTGTAGGACTCACGGGACCGGTGGTCTTCAAATTTTCGTACCGGGACCAACCGATCGACGGACAAGTCTTGGGAGGGGTTCGGGGGTATCGAACACCTCAAACATGCACACTCCTGCATAAACACTCTGTGTGTTTCGAAGTACGACTGAGTGACCGGATGACTGGAGATGATGGATGAGGGAGTAGAGCGGTCAGAGGGGATGTAGGACAGAGTCGGGAGAAACGGAGGCTTGAGCAATAAGAGACATAGATAACCGATAAACTGGAACCTGTTCAGTGAAGTAAAAAGACCCGAAAACTAAGAAAAAAAGAGGTGTGTTGTACCTCTTCAACTTGACACTAGAGATGGTCATAAAAGTTTTGACGTGTAGCACTGGGTAATTGCCCAGTTCTTTGGTTAAATTATCCAGTTGCTCTACAATTTTACGCTTTATCTTGTCCTACGCACACACACACACACACAGGACTCAGTACACATTTTCACAAAGAATGATACACAATGACAGTCTTTTCTAACTTTCGTACTAAGAAATGTAGGGAAAGGTGAAACTTTAAGCTTTGTACATCAACAATACGGGTCTCAGGCTCAGGGGTTTTGACTCTCTTATTCTGCAGGTGTCGTTACGTTTTCGTATTTTCGCCAAATAATGGTCGAGGTCGGTCCTGGGTACAAAGTAGGTCGTGTCACCTTAGTCTGTTTCCGGGCCTCGAGACTTAGTGTATATGAAAATATGTCTACCAAGAAACAAAGACATTGTCGTATCGACTAACCAATTTGGCATCCCCGCGCGACCCAAATTTGGAGCGTAGGGATAGGCCTAACCGAGTCCAGACCGTGCCCGACCCCCGATGGCCCTAAAAAAAGAGTAACCAGATCGATGTGACGGACGCCCTTAAGGGTCTCGGAGTCGAAAAGAGTCCGGATCGGGCGGGGAATCTCGGACAGGACCGAAGTCAAGCCAGGATTGTATCATCTCATAAAGGTTGGAAGGATACGTTGAAACTCCCACCTTTACTCTTCTTCTTAAAGTAAAAAATTCCTTCTCCACGAGTACTGTTGTCAGTCGTCGAAGGTCAACACGACCTACTGTTCCGTCAATAGGAGACGAAGAAGATAAGTCCTTTGACAACCACTATTACCCTACCGTCCGTGGTCTGACGATCCCTTTGTATCATAGATTGAGTCTTACAGTACGACTCCCCATTCCTCCTTCGGGAGACTGAGGGGAATCCGGTGTCAAGACTTGTGTCTCATAGACGGTTTCCTACTTTCCGCCCTCTTCCCGTCCTTCTCCTCCTCTTTCCCCTCCTCTTTGAAGGAAGAGGGTATAGTACGATGTCAATTCATTCTGAAGTTTCCTTTACCGTTGGGTGAGGTCCTAAGAACGGACCTTTTAAGGTACATACCTCCTCGGACCATCCGACATCAAGTGCCCCAGTGTTTCTCAGCCTGTACTGACTCGTCGAAGTGACCAAGGGACCAAGGGAGGGACCACGTATTTTAGGGTGGTAATGGTTAGATCACGACACACCAGTAGTGAGGAGGAGGATCTCTACGGAGGGCTCTCCCAAGGGATTGAGTATTGCACTGTGTGCTCACACTCGAGGCGTCTCGGACCTCAGAACAATTCCAGAACTCAAACTGAGAGTGTCCTTTCTGTTTAAGTCTAGGGTCGCGACTGCAAGTTCCAGACCAGAGGAAAGAGATTCATAGAAAACTCGTAGATAATTGACGTATTTAGACAAAAAATAAAGGATTATATTTCTCCGAATTAATCTTGAAGAGACTCCAAGGAAGACATATGTGATGGAAGGTCGTGACTCTAAGGGGAGACGATCTCCGAAATATGTGAAAGATGACCAAAAAAGGTGTACCATTGAGGTACTGTCTGTATAAAAGAATTAAATAAATAAAAAAAAAACCGGCACGGTACAGTGGCAACAACGGGTCCGAAAAGACATCAACACCGTCCATCTCCGATGAGAGTCTAGAGCCGCCCACGTGCCCGAAGAGCAGTACCATCGGGGAGGACAACCCTTCTTCCCCGAGATCCTGTATACCCGAGTCATCAACACCAAACTCCCGCGATCTCGTGTCTGAGTCGTCAACACCGGGACCACGAATCAACGAGACGCCGTACACCCTAGACGGGCTTGGTCCCTAGTTTGGGTACAGGGGACTTAACCGTCCACCTAAGAAATGGTGATTCGGTAGTCCTTTCGGGCCGTCTCCACAAAAATACGGCTCAAAACCCTACACCACACTTCTCAACTCACTATCCAGAGTCCAGTGTACTGAAATTTAGGTGAACCCAGAGACGGAGGTTTCGAAAACGAGAAGGGGAATATGAACACCACAGACTTGTGGTCAGGGGAGTCCGAACGAACCTCCAATCGTAGGGCCGGGGTAGGTCCGAAAAACTGAGTCTTGGGTCGTTCCACCAATCGAAGGTCCCGGTAAGACCAAATCAGAGGTACAAACTCCTGGTAGTCAAGTCAAGTCAGCGAGTCAGTACAGACTCAGAACGTTAGGGCACCTAACGTCGTACGGTCCGGAGGGACAGGTAATGGTCGAGGGTCTCGAATGAGTTTGAGTATAGGTGGTGCAACCACTACGGTGGGTTGGTAGAGTAGGAGACAGTAGGTAAGAGGAGGACAGAAGGTAGAAAGGGTCGTAGTTCCAGAAAAGTTGACTCAGTCAAGAAGTGTAGTCCACCGGTTTCATAACCTCGAAGTCGAAGTCGTAGTCAGGAAGGTTACTTATAAGTCCTGACTAAAGGAAATCCTACTTGACCAACCTAGAGGAACGTCAGGTTCCCTGAGGGTTCTCAGAAGAGGTTGTGGTGTCAAGTTTTCGTAGTTAAGAAGTCGTGAGTCGAAAGAAATATCAGGTAGAGAGTGTAGGTATGTACTGGTGACTTTTTTGGTATCGAAACTGATCTGCCTGGAAATAGCCGTTTCATTACAGAGACGAAAAATCATACGACAGATCCAACCAGTATCGAAAAGAAGGTTCCTCGTATAGTAATTTGTTTTTACATGTCTTCGGATGTTGTTGTTGTTTTTCAGACTATGTGAAATCAGGTCTACTCGACTACTTTCCCGAAAGGACTCTCTGGCGTCGTGGACCGTGCACGTCGTGCGAAAGATTTCCGGTCCACGATACGACCCAAGAAATACACCCGGGCAAAGTGACGTCAGTCCAATGTTTCACTTACTGAGGTGTAGAGGTACGATATTCACTGTTCAGACTCCAACTCCTCGAATGACTCCAGTACGCCGGCCATTCGTCGTTTCGGAACTTGATTCGTCACACTAAGGTGACAGGGGTGGTCGTTGTTGGACAAGGAGCCCGTTCTTTTCTTCGGTTTATCGTGTTCTCTGCCTCTTCCGCTACCGTGGGGTGAGGTCACGAGAACGGACGTTTTAGAGTACCCGCCTCCTCGGACCATCCGACGTCCGTTTCTCAGTCTGTNTTGAGTATTGTACTGTGTGCTCACACTCGAGGCGTCTCGGACCTCAGAACAATTCCAGAACTCGAACTGAGAGTGTCCTTTCTGTTTAAGTCTAGGGTCGTGACTGCAAGTTCCAGACCAGAGGAAAGAGATTCATAGAAAACTCGTAGATAATTGACGTATTTAGACAAAAAAGAAAGGATTATATTTCTCCGAATTAATCTTGAAGAGACTCCAAGGAAGACATATGTGATGGAAGACCGTGACTCTGGGGGGACACGATCTCCGAAATATATGAAAGATGGCAAAAAAAGGTGTACCATTGGGGTACTGTCTGTATAAAGGAATTAAAAACTTTTGAAAACGTATAAATAAAAAATAAAAAAAAACCGACACGGTACAGAGGCAACAACGGGTCCGAAAAGACATCAACACCGTCCATCTCCGATGAGAGTCTAGAACCGCCCACGTCCCCGAAGAGCAGTACCATCGGGGAGAACAACCCTTCGTCCCCGAGATCCTCCGCCCATGTGCCCGAAGAGTAGCACCATCGGGGAGGACAACCCTTCGTCCCCGAGATCCTGTATGCCCGAGTCATCAACACCAAACTCCCGTGATCTCGTGTCTGAGTCGTCAACACCGGGACCACGGATCAACGAGACGTCGTACACCCTAGACGGGCTTGGTCCCTAGTTTGGGTACAGGGGACTTAACCGTCCACCTAAGAAATGGTGATTCGGTAGTCCTTTCGGGTCGTCTCCACAAAAATACGGCTCAAAAACCTACACCACACTTCTCAACTCACTATCCGGAGTCCAGTGTACTGAAATTTAGGTGAGCCCAGAGACGGAGGTTTCGAAAACGAGAAGGGGAATATGAACACCACAGACTTGTGGTCAGGGGAGTCCGGACGAACCTCCAGTCGTAGGGTCGGGGTAGGTCCGAACAACTGAGTCTTGGGTCGTTCCACTAATCGAAGGCCCCGGTAAGACCAAATCAGAGGTACAAACTCCTGGTAGTCAAGTCAAGTCAGCGAGTCAGTACAGACTCAAAACGTTAGGGAACCTGACGTCGTACGGTCCGGAGGGACAGGTAATGGCCGAGGGTCTCGAATGAGTTTGAGTATAGGTAGTGCAGCCACTACGGTGGGTTGGTAGAGTAAGAGACAGAAGGTAAGAGGAGGGCAGAAGGTAGAAAGGGTCGTAGTCCCAGAAAAGTTGACTCAGTCAAGAAGTGTAGTCCACCGGTTTCATAACCTCGAAGTCGAAGTCGTAGTCAGGAAGGTTGCTTATAAGTCCTGACTAGAGGAAATCCTACCTGACCAACCTAGAGGAACGTCAGGTTCCCTGAGGGTTCTCAGAAGAGGTTGTGGTGTCAAGTTTTCGTAGTTAAGAAGCCGTGAGTCGAAAGAAATATCAGGTAGAGAGTGTAGGTATGTACTGGTGACTTTTTTGGTATCGAAACTGATCTGCCTGGAAATAGCCGTTTCATTACAGAGACGAAAAATCATACGACAGATCCAACCAGTATCGAAAAGAAGGTTCCTAGTATAGTAATTTGTTTTTACATGTCTTCGGATGTTGTTGTTGTTTTTCAGACTATGTGAAATCAGGTCTACTCGACTACTTTCCCGAAAGGACTCTCTGGCGTCGTGGACCGTGCACGTCGTGCGAAAGATTTCCGGTCCACGATACGACCCAAGAAATACACCCGGGCAAAGTGACGTCAGTCCAATGTTTCACTTACTGAGGTGTAGAGGTACGATATTCACTGTTCAGACTCCAACTCCTCGAATGACTCCAGTACGCCGGCCATTCGTCGTTTCGGAACTTGATTCGTCACACTAAGGTGACAGGGGTGGTCGTTGTTGGACAAGGAGCCCGTTCTTTTCTTCGGTTTATCGTGTTCTCTGCCTCTTCCGCTACCGTGGGGTGAGGTCACGAGAACGGACGTTTTAGAGTACCCGCCTCCTCGGACCATCCGACGTCCGTTTCTCAGTCTGTACTGACTCACTGAAGTGAAAGTGAAAAGTGAAAGTACGCAACCTCTTCCTTTACCGTTGAGTGAGGTCACAAGAACGGACCTCTTAGGGTCCCTGCCCCCTCGGACCACCTGACAGCGGATACCCCAGAGTGTCTCAGCCTGTGCCGACTTCGCTGAATCATACGTACGTACGTAACTTCTTCCTTTACCGTTGGGTGAGGTCACAAGAACGGACCTCTTAGGGTCCCTGCCCCCTTTCGGACCACCTGACAACAGATACCCCAGCGTGTCTCAGCCTGCGCTGGCTTTGCTGAATCGTCATCGTCGTCGTCATTGTGTTCTCTTGTTCCTTCTTCCTTCTGTCCTGTTTCTCGTTCTTTACTCAGACTCTTCCTTCGGGCCCCGATGACTGATGTTTATAGGAAAATAGAATCACAAAAGATAGTTCTCGGAAGAACTCTCTCAAGTTTCTTGGTCTGTGCAAATACATTACAAATAATACTTCGTTTTACTTCTTGTGTGGTAAAGGTAAAGGTTAAAGACCAATTTTCTTCACGGAGACAGTAGTTTCTTCTTAAGTCTTGAGCATCTCATACTTCTACCCCGGACCTTGTTCGAGACGTAGTGACACCTTCGTTGGGTCTGAAAATACCTTGGAAACGTTCTGTCGTCCGTTACTAGACCCGGGAAGTGGTGTGGGTGAACGAGACCGAGAGACGAAACCAAAAAGAAAACAGACGTGACCCAGAAACAACGTCGCACACCTGAAAGAGGTCCACTCCCTGTACCCGAATCAACGAGGCACCGCACATCCTAGAATTAAGGGCCTGGTTCCTAGCCTGAGTGTAGAGTACGTAACCTTCTACCTAAGAATTGGTGACATTCTTCACAGTGGTTTGGGTCAGACATACATGTCACTCCGGTTTGTTTGACTTTACAGTCTCAGACCTCGTTTCCTTCCAAACAATGTCCAGGGACGTTCCTCTACCCACCGAGCACGGCGGACTTGAGGCTTGAAAGGTTTCCCAAAGTCGTTTCGTGAAAACTTCCGTTCCACTCCCTTCCCGTACCAAACAACTACAGGCTGAGGAAACAACAACGTCGACAGGAACATCCAGTCAAGTCCCACAAAGACATTTAAAGGTTGTTTTCTTTACAAAAAGAGGTAAGACATTGAAAAATAAAGATACACTGACCTTTTTACAATAGAAGAATTTCTAATCTCGGAATTCTTATCCGATAGGAAACACAAAGTCCGATATCCATTGTAAGAAAATGCTTTCCATACCAGTCGTTCTGATTCGTGTCCATTGTTTCGTGTTTCGAATCTCGTTTTTTTCGTCAAGAGGATACCTCAGCCCAGACAAGAAGGGATACGGTCTTCGTGTATCGTTGTGGATGAAGTATGTCAACGGTTTTCATAGTTTGGGGTGACTGATAGACCTGGACGGAACACTTGGTACGTTGTGAACTGCATACAAGTTCCTATACTAATAGTGCTTCCTCAAATAGTAAGAGATAAACGGCTCATGGACCCCAAGTGAGTCGCAACTGATTTGTACCCATCTCTTTGATTAAGTACCACCGTTTCGGTGCCTCTGGTCCACACTTTATCGGTCTCTGCCCTCTAGTCGCGGAGGGAAACACGTACCAAGAAACAGTCAAGTTAGTCACAGAAGAGTCATAACGTCTAGTTCTGTGTATATCCCAAGTATATCTGTATATACTTCTGGGGATCTCCCAATCCCTCCAAATTATTTAACGATCTCGAACATACAGAAACTTTTCCGTTTTGTTTTTCGTCATTTCGTGACCTCGTGACCGAGGTCCACTTACACTGAAACAAAACAAAACAAAACAAAACAAATCATTTTATGTTTTCTATCCCCTCTCAGAGTAAATAATAATGAAGACCAGTCACTTTTAGTATCCTGAGAGTTTTAATTTTAAGTCCTACCAAACTTTTATCTTTCAGTGAATCAGACAAACATGACGACATTGTTTTAGGGTATCAGACCCATTGAATCTTTGTTGTCTTTAAAGAAAGAGTGTCACGATCTCCGACACTCAGACTCTAGTCCACGGTCGTTCCAGTCCACTCCTGGGAGAAGACCCAGTGTCTGTAGGGTGACATAGGTGTGCACCACCTTCCCCGATCCCTCGAGACCCTACCCCTACCCCCGTAGAGAAAATACCCTCGTGACTAGGACAGACACCGGAGAGAAGGACAGGAGTTTTCCCGTAATCAGGGTATTCCTCTCGGGGTTGAGTAGTGGGTGTACAAACGATTCAGTGAAGTCAGTACAGACTGAGAAACCTTGAGATACCTGGCATTGGGTGGTCCGAGGAGGCAGGTTCCCTAAGAGGTCCGTTCTTAGGACCTCACCCACCGGTACAGGAGGAGGTCCCCTAGAAAGGTTGAGTCCCTAGTTTGGGCACAGAGAATACGGAGGACGTAACCGTCCACCCAAGAAATGGTGATCACGGTGGACCCTTCGGATTAATGACAGGAGACTACAGGAGGTCCCGAGACGGAGAGGGAGTTTGGAACAGAGGACACACAAACCGAAAACTTTTTGTTTGGGACCTGAAACGCAAAGGGTAGAGTGGGTCACAGTGCCTTTTCACCCGTCTTCCTCTCTTGTCTCTTATAAACACCCTTTTTTTTTTACTCACTTGTCGTCTCTGACAGTGGGTGGTGCCACCGAACTCTTAGTACGTACCTCGCAGAAGACCTGGGACTCCGTCGTGTACACCGAGGAGGAAAGAGTGACGGGACCAAACCCTGACCCCGGTCTACGGGTCCAAGGTCGACGGGACAGAGTGTAGTCCATTACGAGGTTTGGGTAGAAGGACTCCCTTCCACGTTACTGTAGTACTTTGCTTAGTCCAGTTTTATTGAACGAAAGGTCCTCAGTGACTTCATCTTACTAGATGTCGATCGCTACGGTTCCAAGTACGTTTATAACAAGGACTTCAAATGTGCTTTCGAAGTACAGATTTTATCCCGAAGGGACTATCGAGTCAACCATTTCTTAGACAGGCGTCACGCCCTCTGGACCCAAACTAGGGACCCAACCCTTCTACGGGACCTCTTCCCTTTTCGATGGGTGAGGTCATAAGACCGGACCTCTTAAGGTACCTGACATATCTGGTACCCCAGTGTTTCACAGCCTGTGCTGACTCACGGAAGTGAAAGTGAAATAGAGATCTTATGTTTATGACAGTCCACCAATCTTTTTTATCACATTGAAGAGATGTAATAAAGGGAGGTGATAGGGGTCTTTAGTACCTAATATTAAATTATATGATATTTGATTTTGAAATAAAAATTTTTTGTATGAGAAAAATTTTATTAGTCAAAGTGAGTGACGTCCCTTACACCGAGAAAGAAAGAGATCCAGGGACGAATGGATCAAGTCCGTGAAAACCCTGGCTTCCGGAAGGAGACCGTGAACTTGGCGACCCAAAATTATATCCAAAACTACGACCTTATTCTTGCCTTTCTCTACAGGAGCTAAGAAAGGAAAAGACTAAGATTTTCTTATGTCAGACCAACTAGAAAATAATCGACACCCGATTTGTCGTGTGACGAACCGAAACCCAATTGTCGGGACGTCTCCACAGGGGTGTGGACGGAGAGTCTATTTCACTTTCACAATCAGCGAGTCAGCACAGGTTGAGAAACCCTAGGGTACCTGACACCGGACGGTCTGAGATGACAGGTACCCTAAAAGGTCCGGTCTTATGACGTCACCCATCGGTAAAGGAAGAGGTCCCCTAGAAGGGCTGCACCCTTAGCTTGGGGTCAGAGGACGTCTAAGAAATGGTTGACTCGGTGATTTCTTTCAGCGTCATTCAGACCGGAAACAGTCGTCTCACGGAATCTATGGGACCCTTTGCGGTGATTGTCGTTCGCGACGTCAGTCTACAGGGCCTCCCGACCGGGTCCGGGGCTCTACCGGTCCTTCTTGTGTACGTACAATCACCCTGACCGGTCACGACCGACTTGGGTATCTCAGTCAAGAGATCGTAAAGGGTGAACTATTTATCTGTCAAAAACCAAGATACGTAAAAACACCTAACGACCTTCTAAAGACATCGTTTATAAATTGTACCTTGTTCGACCCGAAGAGACTTTGGTTTATCCAAAAACTTGACGAACAAAGTCAACGACACTTGAGTCCTTTACCGACAACTAAAATAGGGGTCGTCTTGAATTACTCTCTCCTTCAAACAACGGTATTGTAGGTTCGAAGTACAGTTCCAGTTTAGTTCTAATATAAAACATAATGAGTGACAAACCCAATGAATACAAAAGACTCGACCATAAAATCATCGGGACATTGTCCCTCATCCACCGTGATTGATAGGAATAACAACCTTGACCAATGTAAGACAGTGGATGAATAATAGTCTAGCAACTATTAAAGGTCCATTCCACCCCACTCTCCTGATTTTGGTGGTATCCCTTACGACCGGCTTTAGTAACGTCCGACGTCGTCCTTCTTACCTTAAATTATCTGATGTGAATAAAAGAAGGTACCTACTATTTCAACAATTTTTTTTTTTTTGTTTGGGTCGGGACAGAGCGGATTGTGATATCTGAACATTAATATCGACCATAAAAACTCGGTGAGGATACGGTCTAAAAAATGTATGTCAATTAGGATTGTCTTTTGGAAGTTTTGTTCGTATTACTAGGTACAAAATGTCTACTCCTCTGACTCCAAGACTCACCAATTCACTGGACAAATTCCAATGTCTCGATTATTCACCGATTAAGATCATTCTCAGACCTAAACGGGCTGCGACCTCAGGTACTGACTGATAATTTTTTTTTTAATAAACCGACGAAATCTAGAAGCAACGTCGTACACCCTAGATCAAAGTACTGGTTCTTACCTTGGGTCCGGAGGACGTAACTCTCACACCTCAGAATCGGTGACTTGTGATCCTTTCAGGGGTACTGTCTGATCAAATTTCATCTCTGATCTCGATGTATGGTCTCTTCCACTGCCGTGGGCGAGGTCGCGAGAACGGACCTTTTAGGGTACCTACCTCCTCGGACCACCCGACGTCAGGTGCCCCAGCGACTCCCAGCCTGTGCTGACGTCGTTGAATCGTCGTCGCCTCGATGTATGAGACCACTCAGATTCCGGTCAATTAAATCGTTCCCGAAGGGTCCACCAAGATCCCATTTCTTAGGTGGACCGTTACGTCCTCTGTATTCTCTGTACCCCAAACTAGGGACCCAACCCTTCTAGGGGACCTCCTCCCGTACTGTTGGGTGAGGTCATAAGAACGGATCTCTTAGGGTACCTGTCTCCTCGGACCATCCGATAGCAGGTGTCCCAGCTTTTCTAAACCTGTACTGAACTTACTGACTTGTGTATTGTGTGTGTGTGTGTGTGTGTGTGTGTGTGTCTTAAATCGTTTCGAGACAATTGATTTTCTCGTCTCCTTTTCAACAATAAATTACTACTTTTATCGTTGTTGATAGCAAAACCCCCGTACGACGACGACGACGATTCAACGAAGTCAGCACAGGCTGAGACGCTGGGGTATCTACCGTCGGGTGGTCCGAGGAGACAGGTACCCTAAAAGGTCCGTATACAGTACTTATAAAGATCCTTGAAGTACGGAAAGAAAGTAAGTTTAGTGTTTTATCGGGATCCTAATAACAGACGGAAGCATCTACTGTTGTTACTATGAGTCTCTCCAAGGGGTCGTGGGAAAGTGCCTGGTCAAATGATTACTAGTCCGAAGTATCTTCTTCTAGTTCGAGACCCATCTATCCTATATTTTATTATTTTACTATCTTAGACTCTTGGTTTACCATATCAGTACCACTGGAACAGATTGCGGAGACAAAGTGTATACCCTTTTGAACCCAAATCTAGGAATGAGGGTAGTGCACTAGATCAATCAATGTTTAAGTTCTGTTCTTACGTCCGAGGTAAGTCACTTAGTAAAACTACACGTATGGAGGATACACGATGCGTACCGGTCCAGAGGGTAGAGGGTCTAGGTCCTGGAAAGACAGTCTGGAACACATCTTCGTCCTGCACCCCGGGTTGTAGCACTTCGAGTGGGGAGGAAGACGTCCCCTCCTAGGACACTGGACGTCATTTCTTTGGTCACTACTGCCCGACTCCGTCCTGGACACAGGTCGGTAAGTAAGTAGGCGAGGAAGTTTCATAGGCGGAGACAACCCCTGGATGAACACATGACCCCTGGTCAGGAAAGAACTTGATACTTCGTACTGTCTGCACGTGCATTGAGGACCTGTGACAGTCTGGAACCCACCTTCTATCCTACACAGTCTTAACATGTTCTTCCAACACACACCGGTTCTGTACTTGAGGTTCAGTACCCTGACTCTGTATTAACCACTCTTTTTAAAAGTTGGACGACACTTCGGCCTCTCTTCGACGTCGTAATCCATAGTGAACTAGGATTCTCACTTACAGTTTTTATGGTAAGGGTCACTGTAAAAAACCTCACTGAACAGGAGGCGTTTTACTTCAGGTTCGTAAAACTGACCTTCAAGTAACCTACTACATAAAGTTACGTCAATTGTTTTCGTAGAAAAAAAAAAAAAAAAATTATTGTCTCCCGGTATCAGTAGTTCAAGTACCGAACACTTTACGACCCTTGGGAAAACTTCCATTCTCACCGGGGTAGTACCGGAAGGGACCACAGAGTCTGTCATTTCTTAGACTGTCGTTACGTCCTCTGGACCCGAGCTAGGGACCCAGTCTTTCTAGGGGACCTCTTCCCTTACCTTTGGGTGAGGTCATAGGAACGGACCTCTTAAGGTACCTGTCTCCTCGGACCGCCCGATGTCAGGTACTCCAGTATTTCTCAGCCTGTGCTGACTCGTTGATTGTCAAAGAGAAAGTGGTCCGTGTTCCGTCCGGTTCCCACGTCAGAGGAGTGACTGGAGTTCACGTCCTCTAGGGGAGACAGAAAAGTTCGACTTTCACACTTGGAAAACCGAGATTTATAAACGTGTATTAAATTCTTTAGACATAACTTACTTTTTTTTACGTACTGACTCTTTCAGTACTCAGTTACTTAGTTCATTGATAGGTTTCAATTTATTGATCAATCGTTGTTTGAACATATTATCCCTTCTTGGAAACATAAGATGATGTTCAATTAGTGATTTCCTTACAATTGGATATTCGAATCTAATATGAATTACCGGGTGGAGACACTTGGGACGGAGGGTCCATTGGGACGGAGGGTCAAGTCAAGTCAAGTCAAGTCAAGTCAAGTCAGTGAGTAAGCACAGGCTGAGAAACGCTGGGGTAGTTAGCGTCGTGCGGTCCGGAGGGACAGGTAGTGGTAGAGGACCTCAAGTGAGTCTGAGTGTAGGTAACTCAGGCACTACGGTAGGTCGGTAGAGTAGGAGCCAACAGGGGAAGAGGAGGACGGGGGTTAGGGAGGGTCGTAGTCTCAGAAAAGGTTACTCAGTTGAGAAGAGTACTCCACCGGTTTCATGACCTCGAAGTCGAAATCGTAGTAAGGAAGGTTTCTTTAGGGTCCCAACTAGAGGAAGTCTTACCTTACCAACCTAGAGGAACGTCAGGTTCCCTGAGAGTTCTCAGAAGAGGTTGCGGTGTCAAGTTTTCGTAGTTAAGAAGCCGCGAGTCGGAAGAAGTGTCAGGTTGAGAGTGTAGGTATGTACTGGTGTCCTTTTTGGTATCGGAACTGATCTACTTGGAATCAGCCGTTTCATTACAGAGACGAAAACTTATACGACAGATCCAACCAGTATTGAAAAGAAGGTTCCTCATTCGCAGAAAATTAAAGTACCGACGTCAGTGGTNCGTTAGTGGTAGACGTCACTAAAACCTCGGGGGGTTTTATTTCAGACTGTGACAAAGATGACAAAGGGGTAGATAAAGGGTACTTCACTACCCTCGTCTACGGTACTAGAAGCAAAAGACTTACAACTTGAAATTCGGTTGAAAAAGCGAGAGGAGAAAGTGAAAGTAGTTCTCCGAAAAATCGAGGAGAAGTGAAAGACGGTATTCCCACCACAGTAGACGTATAGACTCCAATAACTATAAAGAGG
>SJYO01026388.1:6409658-6420645 GCA_006410555.1 Capra ibex | reverse complement strand
GGTTCCTCATTCGCAGAAAATTAAAGTACCGACGTTAGTGGTAGACGTCACTAAAACCTCGGGGGGTTTTATTTCAGACTGTGACAAAGATGACAAAGGGGTAGATAAAGGGTACTTCACTACCCTCGTCTACGGTACTAGAAGCAAAAGACTTACAACTTGAAATTCGGTTGAAAAAGCGAGAGGAGAAAGTGAAAGTAGTTCTCCGAAAAATCGAGGAGAAGTGAAAGACGGTATTCCCACCACAGTAGACGTATAGACTCCAATAACTGTAAAGAGGACCGTTAGAACTAAGGTCGAACACAAAGAAGGTCAGGTCGCAAAGAGTACTACATGAGACGTATCTTCAATTTATTTGTCCCACTGTTATATGTCGGAACTGCGTGAGGAAAAGGATAAACCTTGGTCAGACAACAAGGTACAGGTTAAGATTGACAATGAAGGACTGGACATATGTCTAAAGAGTTCTCCGTCCAATCCACCAGACCATAAGGGTAAATCTTTACAGTAATACGTTGGACAATATTAAACTCTATACGACGGACTCGATTACGGACGGAAATCGTGGTCCGAGACGGTAGGGACCCTAAGAGGTCCGTTCTTGTGACCTCACCCAACGGTAAAGGAAGAGGTTACGTACTTTCACTTTTCACTTTTACTTCAGTGAGTCAGTACAGGTTGAGGATCGCTGGGGTACCTGACGTCGGATGGTCCGAGGAGGTAGGTACCCTAAAAGGTCCGTTCCCATGACCTCATCCAACGATAACGGAAGAGACTCATAATCCAATTATATGGGAACAAATCGAGTATCCTTTATAGGACTGGTCCGAATGGACACTTACGGACGTCCTTCCTTCTTTAATTGTATAGGGAAGATCTTTGACTGGTCTTGGTCCTTTACAAACTGAAATGACGGAGGGAAAATCATCTTTTGTTCAGACTTAAGATTGAGTCCGTCTTACCAAGAAACCCTGTGATCAGGTAGTAGACGAGTCAGATAGGTGAAACGTTTACTTCAACGATAGGGAACTGGACTGTGTGACTAAATGACCGGACAGTATGACATTCGTCATACTTGAACTTGAACCACTGCGAACCTGACCTCCGAAGGTAGGTTAAAGAGAAAGTAAGATGGTCAATCGAAGAAACCTGAGAAAGTTGTGATATTTTTGCTCATCATTATAACACGGGAGGAAACGAGGTCTCATTCTTACAGTCGTCTTACAGAACGTTAGGAACTCCTTCGTCTACATTTTAATCTCAAATCTTTCCGCCCGTAATCGAGTTCGTCGTATAGAGTTTAATATTGTCCAACGTATTACTGTAAAGATTTAAAGAGATTAAACTACAACCTTTACACCGAATGAACACGTCTTTACGTTAAGGTGAACGACCCGGTGTCCTCTTTACTCTGAACTAACCGGACGGAAAAAACCAACCTATTTACCTATTATTCTAAAAGGGATCTGAAAAGATTGAGACACAAGTGTTCGTATAAACGACACAATCACCTTTTATTCTAACAGAAATATTATTACCGATGGTCCGACTCTGTTCTAACTAAGTCACAAACTCTTAGGATTGACGATTACCTTTATGTCGATATACTGACGAATCTAGTTATATAACCTAGTTGACGCTTACTTACTTACCAATTATTAGTGGTATCTTTTACGTAACGGGGTTGAGACTACCGAGACAACTAAATTGGTGCGATACCCCGACCCCTACCTGTCTTTGTACTCCTTCCTTTCTTTCTGTCCATAGAGGAGATTGACCTTCTCTAGACAGTCGTCCCTCTCTCGTCCCAACGTCCTGTCCTGACGCCCGGACCTTGACGTCCGTATAACGCTTTCGTTTCCGTCATACCCCATATCGGTAAGAAACAGAGGATCAGTTTCAGTAGTCCTACACGGATTCGTTGCTGGAACCCGTTTGTTTCTGAAAATTTTATCATGTACGAAGGACGGGAAATATATGTAAAAGAGGAGTATCTTGAAAATAAAACGTCGGTTGTGCTGGAGTAAGGAAACTGAGAGTCGTGTCGTCGAAGTTTATGTAGGATTACAGGTTACAGTACTTGATCTTTCCCCGAATAATGTGTTCTCTGTTAAGACAACGAATGGTCACTCCTCCGTGGAGCTCCCGGTTGTCATTTACATATAAATCACATTTACTAGTTGGATTTAGAGGTGGTGACGTAGAAGGTCGGGACTATTCTTCAATTACCAATTTCCACGATGTGGGGCCGGACGGGTCGTTAAAACGTCCCACACCTTCCAAATTATGTTCCGAACGTAAAGTCACAAGAGACCCTTCTCACCTGGGTTTCGAACGGTCCACACTCTGTTAATTGGACCCGTTGAATTTTATTTACGTACAAAAGGTTATTTATGTACAAAAGGTTATTTACGTAAGGTGTAGATTTCGGAGTTTTAACCACCATTCCCCTCACCTCAACTTTTTCTCGTCGACATCCCAGTCCCCCGTGAGGTCCACCAAGACTAGATGTCGATCCCACCTTTCTGTCTAAGACTCCAACTTAAGACCCCCTTTTTTATTTTTCTTTCTATGTATTTTATCTATTGGTTGTTCTCGGACGACACATAGTGTTCTTTGACATCAGTTATAAAACACTATTGGATATTACCTTTTCTTAGACTTTTTCTTCTATATAGTGTGACTTAGTGAAACATATGTGGACTTTGATTATGTCGTAACATTTAACTGATATGAAGTGAAAAAAATTTTTTTCCTGGTGTTTTTTCATTTCATTTTTCTTTCTAAACCCCCTGAAGGAACCGTCAGGACACCAATTTTGAGATGTACGGGCCACGTTCCTAATGTTCAAGTTAGGGACCACCGCCTTGATTATGGAGTACGACGTGTCATTGTGGGGTGGGGGGGGGGTGTTTTTTTCTTTCTATAACATTCAGTATTCTAAAAGGGGAGACTTATTATTGACGACTCTGTGAAATCCTTAGAAATATTTTAGATAACAACACTACGGGACACGTTAATACCAGGACGGGAGTTAAATATGACCTAGAAAAACCTCTTCCGAAACCTAGGACAATTCAGTTTGTAAAACTTGTCAATGTACACGGTTCGGGAAACCCGTTGAGTTACCCAGTTTGGATAAATGACAAGTGTCCTTCGACTGTGACTTAGATCTGGCACCTTCTACTCTGAGAATATGTACTGAGTAGTCTACTATTCGACGTCTAGCTTTCTCGGTCTCCGTGACTCCTCGACCAGGACCGAGAGAAACTAGGACCACTACAACGAGTGACAGGAGGATCCTCCGGTCATTCGGCACGGAGGAATCAACACATACTGAGAAACACGGAGGTACCTGATATCGGACGGTCCGAGGAGACAGGTGTCCTAAAAAGGTCCGTTCTTATGACCTCACCCAACGGGAAAGGAAGAGGAAGTGGTCCCCTAGCAGGGTTAGGTCCCTAACTCGAGTACAGAGGACGCAGAGGACGTAACGTTTGTCTAAGAAATGGGTGACTCGGTAGTCCCTTCGAGTCTCCGGTCCCTCCGGGGAAAAGGTCAGAGGACGATGAAAAAAAAGAGTATTACCTACCTTACGAGTCCTACATCACAGACGTACGACTCATGTCGACAGGGTTTTTCCAATCCTGACTCGACTTACCTTCGTAGAGGGTCGGAGATTCCCTTCTTAATTTCTTTCCGACCTTATCGGTCAGACAGGTATCTACGTACCTTCTTCACGAGGTACCCTGACACCCAAATTTTTTCTCTACTACGATTATTTCTCTCTTCTTAGTCTTCTCGGTCCTTAAGACGGAAGACGGGCCATGTGACCCTTGGGTCGCACACGACAAACGGGTCGACACTCAAGACTCGGATTCCTAGGTTGGGAGTCGAAAGGCAGGACCCCAGAGAGGTAGTCCAACGACCAAAAGAACAAATAGGTACGAGCCAACGTTCCGATCTCCAGATGACGACACCAAAACTTTGACGTGTCTTAGTCGACCCCCACCCACCGCCCCCCCACCGCCCTCCCGTCGGGCTTTGACGTCTTTTAAAATTCTGGTCGTCTTGGTTTGACATAGTAACCTCTGGTGTCACTCAGACCCTCATTGGGTCCGAAGATACGTCTTCCCGTACAAACACTTTGTTCTAATAAATGTAAGAAAAAAAATAAAAGAACAAATAAATGAATAAAAATTGGTACAAAATTTTTGACTTCATATCATATGTTGCAACACAATTAAAATCCACATGTAGTCTCACTAAGTCCACACACACACATATATATATAAGAATAAGTCTAAAACAAAATCTCTACTAACATTCTATGACTCATATCAAGGGACACGACATGTCATCCGGGAACAAAGAAATGTAAGAACATTTTACTCACGACCCCTTTGCACCTACCCTAGGACCTCATTTAAGTCATCGATTCAGAGAAAATTTCTAAACCTCTTAAGATCTCTACATGATACCTTACCACGACCAATAGAGTTATTTCTTCGTTACACACAAAAGAAAAATTTGTTGATCTTTTTTTTTTAAATACAAATAGAGTTTTGACCTCGGGTTTCAAACTAAGACTTTTATTACTTGCAGGTTTTGTATTTATCAAAAAGCAAAAAATAAAAAAATTTTCTTGCACTATCATCCATTGCGGTAATGGATGATATTTGAATCATCCATTACCCTAAAGAATATGCTACGAGTGACCATCGTCTTGATATAAAAACCGATGTGACCCAGAAATGACGACGCGTACCCGGAAGAGATCAACAGCTCTCGCCCCCGATGAGCGACAAACCCACACTCCCGACGAGTAACGCCACCGAAGAGAACAACGTCGAGTCATCAACACCGTGTACTTCAATCAACAGGGGGCCGTACACCTTAGAACGGTCTAGTCCTTATCTTGGGTACAGGGACGTACCCACACACTTAATACTTGGTCGTCCCTCCAGGATCGTCTTGAAAGGTAGGTCTAAAATCACACATTCAGTTACTGTTTTCTGCAAGTAAATACATGACGACGATTCAGTGAAGTCACCACAGGCTGAGACACACTAGGGTCTCTACCGTCGAGGGGACAGGGACCCTAAGAGGTCCGTTCTTGTGACCTCACGACTAGACTTTTTCCCTGGAAAGGCCTCGAACTTACGAGGTTTTATAACGTAAATCACTTTTTCTTCTTCTTCTTCTTCCCTCTTTTACCCAAAGACTAAAGATTTTTCGGTTTCTAGTTTATAGGAACTGTGTCATTGAACACTACAAAATTGGTCTTTCGTTTACTGGAGATTTCCCAGACGGTCGGTCTGTGGATCATAGTCTAACAAAAAGACTACGTGACTACAGGTAGAGTCAATATTGACGAGTCGTCGCGAGTCGTACCGTTCCCTTTACGTTACATTCGGAGCGCATTACCGTCTTTCAGACTTAAGAAGGTCGTTCCCATAGATTACGAGTTGTACTCCTTTCATTCAAAAGTCTCTGGACTCTCTCTTTTCTTCCATCGATATGCACACATATACCCGAAGGGACCACCAAGTCGTCCTTTCTTGGATAGACGGACGTTACGTCCTCTACCCTCTACACTCAAACTAGGTACCGACCCCTTCTAGGGGACCTTCTCCTTCACCGTTGGGTGAAGTCATAAGAACGGACTTTTTAGAGTCCCTGTCTCTTCAGACCGTCCGATGTCAGGTACCCCGCGTTCTTCAGCCTGTACTGACTCACTGACTCGTGTCTGTCCACACATACACCGATTCTTCTCAATCCTTTTGTTTTATATACCGGGTGGTCGATTTTGGACTTTTGCGACCCTGAAGGGACCACCAGGTCACCAATTCTTAGACGGAAGGCTACGTCCCCTGTACCCAAACTAGGGACCAGTCCATTGATTCTAGAGTGCACGATCTCGGGGACGAGACGTTGATCTCTTTCGGACGTGCGACGTCACTTCTGGATCGTGCCAGTTGTGTGTGTGTTCGTTTTGTTTGATTTTTAGAACACACTTCCAACAGGATTCCGAAGACCCTACCTAGGAACCTCTCGATTCGTCCCGTCTGGACTGGAGAGGTTTCCGTTTTCCCTGTGAAACGTTGGGGGTGGGTCCTAGGTGTCCTACAGGGCCCCTAAACACTCGTCAAGGAGTCGGTCAGACGGACGGGCGAGTCGAGTGTGAAGACCTTTCCGGGACGTCGTAGTTAAAGAGGTGAACCTTTCAGTCCAAGTCTTCTGGTTAACTGATCATGAGATGTTAAAGTACTGGAATAATAAATAAAATTTCCTCTTCGGAGACCAAAGAAAGGTAACCCCTACTTGTACTAATTCAGTCGTTAAACTACAGGTCCTCTTCTTCATTGGTTTTATTTTAAAAGGTGGTTCTAGTATAGAGTTCCACTTTAAACGAAGGACAGTGGTTGAGACAGTAGTACGAAAGTCTGCGAACAAAAGTAAAGCACTAACCGAGTCGTCCTTAGTAGAGAGAAAACTCACACAAATTAGTTTGACTGACATTAGTTGGTGTGCACAAGTATCAAAAGAAATGCGTTGAACGTAAAACTGAGAGGACCCACGGTCGTCAGTTACCTACTCTTGAGACGAACAAGTCGACGAACGTAAGGGTGTGGTGTCTAAAGTAGTGTCGTGAAGCATAAACTTAGACCCATGAGTAACTAAGTTAAGGGGTGTAAATTTTTAAGCGAGACTTATAATGTCGAAATGGTTTTGTACCTCTTAAGTTCCACCCAAACCTATTATGAGACATTTCTGTGAATACTGGAATTATAAACAGATTCATAGTTATTAAGGAGTACGGCACAGTTCCCGTCCCTTATTCTTTAATTGGACATTCTTCTCCCCTTGTTCCAATACCTCCATAAGTAAGTGTACTAATTATCAAGTTGTCGAACAAAAAACAGAGTGCTAAGGTACCCAACGGACCCACTAAGGTGAGTAGAGAGGTTCGTAGTAAGTATCCTGACGTAGATACACTGTCTAACCGACCCCGGACCCGAGTCGCCCCCGACAGCCGGTTCCGTGTAACTAGAATTGGCGTCCATCGGAGAGGTACAACGACGGCAGTACTCCCCGAGATCCGTTGTAAGAGTCTTCTTTCAACGATTCTCACCCTTTTCTCGACATTTTAGAAAAAACAAACAAACAAACGAATATGTAAAAAAAATTTCTAAAAAAAAATTACACCTGGTAAAAATCAGAAAGACCTCAAGCAAGGTTATAGCGAAAAGAAGATGCAAAACCAAAAAACCTCTCCGTACGCCCTAAAATCGAGGGACCGGTCGTTAGCTTGGACGCGGGGGACGTGACCTTCCGTTTCAGAAGTCGTGACCTGCCGGTCCCTTCAGGGATCATGTAGAAAATTTACCTCGAGATTCTGGGCACAGTGACGGCAGTGTAAAATGACCAGTCTCGTTCAGGACTTCGGTCGAGTCGAAGTGCTCCTCTCTTTTCTCCGAGACGGAGAACCCGTCTCTTCACCGTCCCAGTGGAACTTCTTTCGAACACACTACCCTCTGTGACTACGACCGTAAAACCCTTTGACAGATGAGATGGACGATTGTGTCAAGTGTAAGACCGGTGTGTGGCTTATGTGAGTAGTGGTGGAAAGAGGTACCGAGTAGTGAGTCGGTATTTTTTCTGACTTATGGAAAACGTCGTTGTGTCTGTCTGGATCTCTACTAATATGTTCACTTCATTCAGTCTCTTTCTGTCTACAGTATACTATCGTGAATGTACACTTTAGATTTTTTTCTATGTTTACTTGGATAAATGTTTTGTCTTCCTCTGAGTGTCCGTAATTTTTTTGTTTGAAGACCAATGGTTTCCCACCCCTCCCTACTGAATCTTCTTCTTCCCCTCCCTTCGAAGTCTCCCCCAGATCCTCTGGAGCCGGACCCAGAGGACCCCGACGCACGGGGCACCGGAGTCGGACTGCACCTGAGTCCACTCGTCCTGGACCCACCGAGTCGTCGGGTCCCTGTGATGGTGTGACTGAAAAATCCTTTAGTGTCGTTTAATCTTTCCCTTTTTATAGAGGGTGTCTGATAAGGTACTCGTTATTGGCGAAATGCAAACCGTATATAGGAAAGTCTAAAGGACATACGTATTCATACAAATAAACGTTTGAATTTTCTACCTAATATCATAAGTATGACAAAATATTGGACAGGAAAAAGTAAATCATATAACACACACCGTTTTTTCGTCTATATGCGATATATTTTATTTGTTCAAGGATGACAAATAAACATGGCCCTTACTATAAGTCATAGAACAATATTTGAGATTATCCTTTCTTAGACTTTTTCTTATATATCTATATTTATAGACTTAGTTATATGGTCTTTATAGACTTAGACATATGGTCTTTGATTATGTTGTAACATTTAGGTGAGATGAGGTTATTTTTAGTTAATTTTTATCTTCTGTTCACAAGAGGAGGGGTATATGAGTTGTGTGTCATTACTGTGTTTCTGTCCTTGTAACGTCTATCCATTTACTAATATATGAGACGGAGAGGACCCGGGACTTCTCTCGTCTCTCATTTACACCTTTTTCACCCCTTCAAGACAGAAGTCCTACTTCCGAATCTTAGCACGCGTCAGTAGACCATCATCAACACTTTGGTGGTACTAGAGGACTCCTGATTGATCCCGGTCCGTGACAAGACTCGGCAGAGGTGTGTGGAAGAGTAAGTTGGAAGTAGCGATTGAACTCTTTTTACCATGGAGACACCTTTAGCTCTGAGTCAGCACTATCTACTCTATTGAATGGATTCGAGATACCGATTTCATAAACTTCCACCCTTTCAACTTCCATCGAAACTTGAAAGACCAAACCTATAATTGGTCTTCTCGTTTTCGTCTTGTTCACTATCCTCTACCTTTTCAACTTAATTAGGAACCTACATACTTACAACTCCAGGGACGTTCTATAGTCACCCCTTCTCGACTTCCAATCTTTGTGTCTGAATCCTTACTAACCGGAAGTACCCTGGGATCGTGCTCAGAAGGGTCTTTTCGTCGTACCCCTACTTCACCCGTTTTCAGTCGTCGACGGGTCAAGAACGAGCAGTACCAACGTGCAACGAGTAGACACCGACCACAAAGATTATGTAGTACAATACCCGATACACACTCTCCCACCGACCCAGTCCCGAGTCAAAAGACGGGCAACACTATGTTGTTAAACCTAGAGTCAAGGACATTTGCACGTGTTCTTTCGACAAAGATCAGTCTCTATACTTAAATCTTATAAGAGGAGAGACACAGGCCCTCTCACATAAGAAACGTGCGAGGGTGTAAACTCCTTTTAACCTAAACCCCAGGTACCTCTCGGAGTAAAGGAACACCTCTTGTCAAGAACACAAAATCAAATGGCGACCAAATAAACATTTAGTTGACGTTAACTTTTGTACATTTATATAGTTGACGACCCTGTAGCGGATTAATATTTAATTTATTCGTGTTATCGGAGAGTTTCTGACCTTTTAGCCCTCGTGACGTTATGAAGTCTCTAGGTACTACGGAAGTCCCCTTAACACGAACGGGGGACCTCACAAAGCACACCTTCATCTGGATTTTTTGTCAACACGGTACAAAGTAAAACTAAATCTGAGTGGGAAAATTTTTTATTGTCTTTCTTGCCCAAAAGTGACACTTCAGGTAAAAGTATAAATAGAGCAATGTTCCAATATATTGGGAAACCACACCCCATCCGTCCTTGTGTCTACCATGCCATTGGTATCGTTGGGGTGAATCCGAAGAAAAGACGGACAGTCGAAAAAAGTCGTAGTACAAGGAAGATTTCGTCTCCGAGCGAGAGAGTGTGCGTGAAGGTGGAAGAGAGGAGAGGAGACGTGAGAGGCGGAGACTGGGACGAGAGAGGCGTCGGATTTTGTCCTACTCCTGTAAAATATGGCGAAGGAGAATCAAAGAGGTAGAGATTTAATAAGTTTGGAATTTATACTTAGACTTAATATTACAAAGGTAGGATTCTGACGTAAAGAATGAATAGAGAGAAAATGAATTTATCCTCTATTCCGTTCTTTTCGTTAATATTCTTCTCTTCGATGACTTTACTTTGGTAAAAAGAATTGGAAAACTCAAGTCCGTTTTTAGTGGGTTCAGGTTTATCCGTTTATACAGGGGAGTCCTGAGAGTCTTCGTCTAAGACACAGAAGAAATCCATTTAGATTGAAGGTCGGTGGGAATGTAATTTTCAGAGGGACTTGAGAACTAGGTAAAGATCCATATAAGTAATTTTTAATCTATGTGATTAATTTTATATAAATCCATATAAAAAGGTATTAAGTTCTGTAAAAATAAGTCGTAACATATAAGATCTCGTGTAAATTGTTTACTAATAGAATACATAAATAAGTATAGATCTATCAAATTGTCAATAAGTGTTGAAAGTAATAAATAATATTACTAATGATTTGTAAACGAAATAACCGGGGAAATCTTTTGTAACCGTGAAGTGTGGTCAGTCTTACCGACGCTAGGTTTTTAGACGTTCGTTATTTACGACCTCTCCCACACCTCTTTTCCCTTGGGAGGATGTGACAACCACCCTTACGTTTGATCATGTCGGTGATACCTCTTGTCACACCTCTAAGGAATTTTTTAACGTTTATCTTGATGGAATACTGGGTCGTTAGGGTGACGACCCGTATGTGTGGCTCCTTTGGTCTTAACTTTCTCTGTGTACATGGGGTTACAAGTAGCGTCGTGACAAATATTATCGGTCCTGTACCTTTGTTGGATCTACAGGTAGTCGTCTACTTACCTATTCTTTCGACACCATGTATATGTGTTACCTCATAATGAGTCGGCAATCTTTCTTAAGTAAACTTAATCAAGACTACTCTACCCACTTTGACCTCGGTTAATATGTCTCACTTCATTCGGTCTTTCTTTTTGTGGTTATGTCATATGATTGTGTATATATACCTTAAATC
>SJYO01026388.1:6373776-6408504 GCA_006410555.1 Capra ibex | reverse complement strand
GAAACCCTAACCTTACTTTTGACTGGAAAAGGTCAGGACACCGGTGACGACTCAAAAGGTTTAAACGACCGTATAACTCACGTCGTGAAAGTGTCGTAGAAGAAAGTCCTAAACTTTGTCGAGTTGACCTTAAGGTAGTGGAGGTGATCGAAACAAGTATCACTACGAAAGGTTCCGGGTGAACTGAAGTGTAAGGTCCTACAGACCGAGATCTAATCACTAGTGTGGTAGTACTAATAGACCCAGTACTTCTAGAAAAAACATGTCAAGAAGACACATAAGAACGGTGGAGAAGAATTATCGGAGACGAAGACAATCCAGGTATGGTAAAGACAGGAAATAACTCGGGTACAAACGTACTTTACAAGGGAACCATAGAGATTAAAAGAACTTCTCTAGAGATCAGAAAGGGTAAGACAACAAAAGGAGATAAAGAAACGTAACTAACGACTTCTTCCGAAAGAATAGAGAAGAACGATAAGAAATAAAACTGAACGAACTAATATGAACGAATAACAGACAGAGAGGGTTATCCGAGATACCAAGAACTCTCTTCTCCGGTAGAAACTTTACAAATTATCACAAAAGGATAATAGAGTACATCCTCAACCGAGTAAAATTCATAATTTATTTCTGAAAGGTTTATTTACTTACTTACAAAGGAAAACCCACTTGAGGAACATCTAAACCAACATTTTACTTTGGTTTGGGCAAAAAGATTAAACTGCATAACCATACTGAAGGTAAAGGGAAAAGGTAACCGACGATCCTTCGAGTTCCATCCCGAGTTAACCACATCGACATAAATGAAGGAAGACATATATAAATAAAGGAAAGAAAAAGTACCGAAAATAAATAAATAATATTAATATCAACGTATCATTTTTATATAATAAAAATATAAAAGATAAAATTCGGTGGAGTTTTTAGAAGAACTTCCGTTCATGGTATATTAGTATTTATTTATTTATCTATTTCTATCCCCAGAGGTCTCGTTTTACTGAAAAGTCCTTAAAGTGTCTCTCTTATGACGTATCATACTTACCAATCGGGAATTTACAACTGTACTCGTTGACTTATATAACCATCTTTTAACTTTTCCGGAAAAATGAGAATTCGATACGGTTTCTCATAACTCACTCTTATTCATTTGTAAAGTAAATTTTTTTTTACTAGTGAAAATAGACACTTTCTCAACTCAAAAATTCTTAGTTTAGGTGAACTTGACGACTCCGTAATAAAATAATGTTGAGTAAATATATATATATATATATAAAAAAAAAAAAAAGAAGAACGTCTGGGTAAATTTTAAGGAACAGAGATACCGGGTAACCCAAGGGACGGTGGAAAAGAAATCCCTTCTTTTTGAACGGAATTTCAGTACTAAGTACCCAAAAGGGTGGAATCCCTTTGTCCCAATGGTCTACTAGCTTCAAACGTCTAAGTCCCGCATTTTTGGAAGTCGACTGTGACTCTGAACAAATATCGACCGCCTCCATTCTCGTCCGCGAAATCCTCAGAGGACTCTACGAAAATTCACAGAGACCGGTCGTCTCCTTCGACACTACTGCCTCGTTTAGTTACTGTAGTCACAGTGGACCCTTCCACCACACTGTTCACTCCTAGATAATTATCTTTCCTGTTGACCCTTTTACAGTGTGAGTCTTTTGATTACTAAACACCGTTATCTTCGACCCTTGGGTGAGGTCCACTTTCCTCATTATTGAAAAGAATCGTTGTCCTTCTGTCTATCGCAGACGAAGACACGGACGCCCTTATCCTTTCCCAGTCACACCAAAAGGAGGGACCGGACCCCTTCACCCACCAGTCACACCCATGTCGTCCAAGACCTGTACTCGAACTCATTCGAGACCCTCAACCACTACCTGTCCCTTCGGACCGCACGATGTCAGGTACCCTAGTGTCTCAGCCTGTGCTGACCCGCTGACTTGACTTGACTCGATTGGTCGAGTTCTTACCTTCCTTCCCGGTCACCGAAGGAGCCTAGGACTAAGAGACCCCGTCCCCGCACATCGGTCCCCTGTTTCTCTCTCTCACGACGGAAGATGGATGACAATGACAAGGAGATAAGTATCGTTCTATCTCCCACCGGTAGTGGGCGTGTCTCAGGATAGAACTGAGACTTGTTTGTGAGACACCTGTTCGGAGGTAAAAGAGATGGAAGTAATAAAGATACTGAGACCCGAGTACGACCGGATTATTATCCTACGTAACGAAAAATCCTCAAACTCTCTCAATGCAAACTATCTAATTTTCTGTGCACGAAGAACCATCCTTTCGATACTGTTTGGATCTGTCGTATAATTTTTCGTCTCTGTAGTGAGACGACTGTTTCCAGACATATCAGTTTCGATACCAAAAAGGTCATCAACACATACCTACACTCTCAACCAGGTACTTCTTCCGATTCACGGTTCCTTAACTACGAAAACTTGACACTACGACCTCTTCTGAGAACTCTCAGGGAACTTGACGTTTCTCTAGTTTGGTCAGTTAGGATTTCCTTTAGTTGGACTTATAGGTAACCTTCCTGACTACGACTTCGAGGTTATGGAACCGGTGGACTACGCTTCTCTACTGAGAAACCTTTTCTGGGACTACGACCCTTTCTAACTTCCGTCCTCCTCTTCCCCCACTGTCTCCTACTCTACCAACCTACCGTAGTAATGAGTTACCTGTACTCAAAGACGTTTGAGGTCCTCTATCACTTCCGACCCCTTAGGACCACACGATGTCAGGTACCCCAACGTTTGACAACCTGTGTTGAATCCCTGACTTGTTGTTCGTACCAACCCGAGGTTTAAATAATAAAACGACACCAATGGGTCAATAGGGTCGTGACAAAGAATTCTTCTGGTGAGAAAAGGGTAACTTAAAAGAACCACGGGATGATTTTTAGTTAACTGAGACTGATATAAGCTTATGGTGGAGAGAACTAATAACGTCCTGACATCATTTAAACACTAACCCTTCACACTCGGGAGGTTGAGACTAGAAAAATTTATAAAGAAACCGATAAGATCCAAAGAACCTAAAGGTATACTTAAAGACTAAGTCGAACAGTCAAAGACGTTTCTCGGTTGATACTAAAATTATCCCTAACGTAACTTAGACATCTAGTTAATCCTCTCATAAAGGTGGATATGTCGTAATTCAGAAGGTTAGAAGGGAGCATCGAGTCTACCATTTCTTAGACGGACGTTACGTCCTCTGGGCCCAAACTAGAGACCCAGCCCTTCTAGGGGACCTCTTCCTTTACTGTTGTGTGAGGTCATAAGAACGGACCTCTTCTTAAGGAACGGACCTCCTCATAACAGGGTACCTGTCTCCTCGGACCACCCGACGGCGGGTACGCCAATGTTCTCGATTTGTACTGAATCACTGATTTGGTGGTGGCGGGTACTCGTGTACTACGGAAAGGTAAACAAAATCCCGGAGAAATTAAAGAAAGTTGGTCCTAAAAATTAAAAGTCTCATATTAAAAATATGAAGATAATTTAAACAAGAAATTATAAAGTAAAAAAACTACAATAACATTTAACTTAATAAAAGAATTAAAGTGAATACCAAACAAGTAATGATGGTTACATGTTAACCATGTCAACTGAAGACATCATATATTTAGACACAGGATGTTGGGTCGACTTAAGTACATAATCAAGATTATCAAAAAATCATTTTAAGAATCCTAAAAGACATATATCCTTACTAGTATAGTAGACGTTTATGTCGATTAAAAAAAAAAAGAAATGGTTAGATCAGGAAAATAAATAAATAAAAGAACGGATCAACGGGACCGAATTTTGTCGGCCATCTTACAACTTATCTTCAGCATCCTCGTCTGTAGGAAAAGAACAAGAACGAGCAATCCTCCTTCATATATCAGAAAGTAGTAATAGATCATCTTCGAAAAGAATCTACGGTAATTAGTTTAACTCCTTAAAAGGAAGATAAAGATCAAATAACTCTCAAAAATAGTGCTTCCAATTTTAAAACAGTTTATGAAAAAGACGTAGATAACGTTGCAAGCACACCAAAAACAGGAAATAAGAAAACGAGCTACACAATGTAACTAACTAAAGACTACAATTTAAACTCGTAAATTTTATACGAATGTCCGGTAAACACAAGACAATTTACGATAAGTATCGTGAACGGAAAAAAAGACGACCAACGAACAGGAAAAGTACGGCGAAAATTATGAAAAAATATATCGGATTTATAGAAATAGTCAATATTAAATCGTTTTTAAAAGAGGTTTAAAAAAAGAAAAATACTTCAGAAAACTACTTGTCATCTAAGAATTGGTACAATAATTTAAAATTTTGGAAATATCAAACACAGTCAACATAACCTCTAGACAAAATTTTAAGGAAGAGAAGTCCTTTATGCACATAAGAGGACTTTACAGAACGGTCAGTGTCAATCTAGAACTGAGGGTTGATCTCTAAAAAAAAAAAAAATTGCACACTCCATCCTAGTCTACAACATAAAAGGGCACACCCACAGGTCAACAAACCCCGTGTTAATTACGTCGAGGAGTCCAAGCGAGTCGGAGGGGAACGAGTCCAGGGAGACGACTAATGCGAACTACTCGAGGACTGCCGAGGCACCGACGACAACGACTACGGAGTAGATGTCGTGACGGTGCCGGAACTGGAACGGGTACCTCTCGTCGTTGAGGTCGTGACGGGGGTAGTGCTGACAACGACACCCTTGGAGTTATCCAGACCTTGGGTCCGACCTACCAGTCCAGTCAGTTCTGCCGACAAGAGAACAAGAGACATATAGGGGACTACCTGACCAGGAACGAGGTGGATATTGGATGAGTGTACTGGCTGGAGGGGAGAATCATGTATGAACGGGGTAGGGTCGATCACTAACAAAATTACAAACTAGTCTCGTAGAAGTGGTGCTATCGAATAGTTTCCCTACCACTCCCCGTACGTGGAGACGACCAAAGGAACCATTGTCTACTCGTTTCTCCTCCAGTCAAGGGAGATATGTGTGGGGACAGGGGTGGGGGGTACCGTTTCGGGTAGTGGTACAGGACGGACGGTAGACGACGTGTACCACCCCACAACGAGGTCTTAGAACAAAATCTGTACATTCTAGGGAGCAGGTATTTCGGTAATTACAGAGACAACGAAGGACTGAGACTCGAGAAGGAAGTCACACTCCGACCTGTCCATGTCACGAACCTCCGGACGCCCCACGTCGGGCCGTACCCGAGTTTGACTTACCTGGGTACCTCAGAGACCGAGGAGGACAGAGACGGGTAAGACCTGTTTTAGGTTATGATGGATCTCCACCGGGTTTCTCTCTGACGGACTTTGACACGACCCCCAGTACGAAAGTCTCTGTTTGAAACTGGGTTTCTCCTTGTCTTCTGTCCTCACTTGGTCGTCTAGTTCAGAAACGGGTAGGGGGGTGGACTTTGTACTACGTAGACTTGTGGGACAGAATTTTGCAGGTCGTACTGACTCGTCACTCGTCGGTTGACACAGGAATACACTTTGACACCGATCGAGTTTTTATACAAAGGGAAGGAAGTGTCAGAGTTGCGGGGGAAGGGAAAAAATTAGTGGGAAACGGGGGGTCTTTAATCTAGAGGGTCATTTTATTTTCTGGAATTCGAAAAGGGATCCGAGACCAAAGATCTTTTGGTCCGATTCTATTAATACAATCTGAAAGGAAATGAGTGAATGGACGTTACGGACAATGTAGTATTTAGTCCCAAAAGACTTACATAGGCAAAGTTTTCACATATAAAACAAGGTAACTAGATAACACATCGAGATGACTATGGTGAGAAAAAAAAAAAAAAAAACCACCAAACACCAGTAGTCGAAATAAATAAATAAATTTTTTTACAAATGTTACGACACATCCGAAGACGACGTGTTGTCACACTTAGTCGGCGTTGACGTGTGAACGGGGGAGGGAGACCTCGGGGGGTGGGCTGGGTAGGGTGGTACGATCCGGTAGTGTCTCACGGTCTGACCCGAGGACACAGTGTGTCGATAGGGAAGATGTGCACTGTCGCATGTATACAACCGCGATGAAAGAGGTAAGTAGAGTGAAAGAGGGATGGGGTGACCCGGGTGTTCAGGTAAAAGATGTAGACACAGAGGTAAGAAAGGGAAGTTTATTCAAGTGGTTATGGTAAAAGGATCCAACGTATATATACGCGACGAATGACGATGACGATTCAGTGAAGTCAACACAGGTTGAGACACGCTGGGGTATCTGCCGTCGGGTGGCCCGAGGTGACAGGGACCCGAAGAGGTCCGTTCTTGTGACCTCACCCAACGGTAAAGGAAGAGGTTACGTACTTGCACTTTTCACTTTCCCTTCAACGAGTCAGCACAGGCTGAGAAACGCTGGGGTACCTGACATCGTACCCTAAAAGGTCCGTTCTCATGACCTCACCCCACGGTAACGGAAGAGACTATATACGTGATTGTATGGTATAAACGAAAAGAGAAAGACTGCATGAAGTGACACATATTGTTTGTCCGAGATCCAAGTAGGCGGAGTGATCTTGACTAAGTTTAAGTAAGGAAAAATACCGACTCATTATAAGGTAACGTACATACATGGTGTAGTACGAATAGGTAAGTAGACACCTACCTGTAGATCCAACGAAGGTTCAGGACCGATAACATCGATCATGACGTCACCTGTGACGCATGGACACAGAAAATCTTAACTTATGGTGAGTAAAAATTAAAATAGTATATAGGGGGTTAAGTAGAAGTCAACTGAACCCCAGTATTATATAGTATTTATATTATGAATGAATCTAGGTCAAGTAATTATGAAACCGTTCGAAAACGTCGATACAAGCACTCGTCTTCTCAAAAGTATTTCTATCTTAATACACTATCTTAAGTGGACATTTGAAATACCCCGAATCGTAAAAAAAGTCCCTTTTTAAAATTTAATGACGAAGTCAAAGGAAGTACCAATTTCTAATAAAGAACATGACTTTATACATAGTTAAAATCATTTAATATAAGAGTCAAAGTACTCGACATCTCATATATACACATTTATATTCATAGATGTTTAGTTATAGTTTTTTTAGTTTATCGTTACCTACACTTGTTTGGGAAACGTTTTATCCTTTGCGTTCTTTTTACGAGTCAGAGTGATCATCATTTCCTTTACATTTAAATTCTTTTTCACCTACGATATAATATGGGTATTTTAACCATTGTTACATCGGACTACTATGGTGTACAACCCTTCTTAAACTTCGTCACCTTGAAAGTGAATAAACACTCTATGTACAACAATATTGACGGAACTTCTTATGTACAATGTACATACACGTGTTCCTATAGTACACACAGGGGTTTCTATAGTAGTCCATATAACTACTTTTTGACCTTCGTCGAACGGATATTTATATTATTATCTTTTTATTTAAAATCATATTATTATGTCATCTTTTCCTTCTCACTTATTATTTACGTTATACTATAGGATCTAATCTAAGACCTTCTCTTTTAATCATAATCATCTTATTGACCACTAGAGATTTATTTCAGACATCAAATTAACAAACATTACATACTTACAATTAAAGAATCAAACCTGTTTTCATGGTAACAACACACCCTACAACTGGGACCCCTTTCAACTCCTCCACTACGCACCCAACAGAGACATGGGAGATTGAAAAGACACTCAAATTTTAATAAAGTTTTATTTTTCAAATCATAATAAATTTTTCTTACAGATCTCAATGAACATAGTAATATCTATTTAGAGTATTTGTATCACGACTCTTTTATCGTTCAAGTTCTACTTTATATCACACATTGGTTTATATGTTTACATTTTCGTAAATCATATTATAACAGTAAATTACTATGTAAGTATACATGACATTAAAAGTTGTGTATATAGACTTATTGTTTATGGTTTAATACTTATAATTAATAAAGAACTTCCACTCCCTCATAGTATACTAGTCTTTAATTATTGTCTTAAATTTGGAATAAACGTCACAAATTAAAGAATTCGACCTATCACATATGTGTGTGTCTAAAACAAATTTTTTCAAGAAGGAAATTTAATAAACTTTATAAAGTTTCATTTTGTTTTTCGGTTAAAGAGATTTTCATTTCTTCGTTCCTTCCCTTCCTCCCTCTCTCTTTCTCTTACAACTTTCCTCTCTTCGTTAAGATTTATGTCTCTCAAAATTTTACTTTCAAAAAAGACTTACCAAACCTTCAGAGTAACTCTTGACCAAAATTGTTGAAGAACATCATTGGAAATTCTAAACCTCAAACTCTGTATAAATCCTGTTGTCGGTAGACTTAATCTTCAAGTTTCTTCGAGTACATTTTCAAACTAAGATCCAGGTTCTGAGGTTCTCTAAACTAAAGTTCATTTTAAACTCGATGTCTTGAACTTGAACATAGTATGATTCACAGGAATACAGGAACGTCACAACCTCCTCTGAGAACCTGTCGTTCCTCTAGTTTGGTCAGTTAGGATTTCCTTTAGTTGGTACTTATAAGTAACCTTCCTGACTACGACTTCGACATCGAGGTTATGAACCCGGTGGACTACGCTCCTCGGCCGAACAACCTTTTCTGTGACTACGACCCTTTCTAACTTCCGTCCTCCTCTTCCCCTACTGTCTCCTACTCTACCACCCTACCGTAGTGGGTGAGTTACCGACACTCAAACTCGTACGAGGTCCTCTACCACTTGCTGTCCCTTTAGAACTCACGACGTCAGGTACCTCAGTGTTTCTCAGTCTGTTCTGAATCGTTAACTTGTTGTCGTACAGGAATATGATAATCTGTCTCAACCAAATGAAGTCGCACTTAATTAAAAATTTTTTGAACAAAATAGATAGATAGACATAGAGAGTGATATATATTAGATCGATATAAATAGATGGATGGATGGATACATACGAAATACACTCATACTTATATATATATACACACTAAATATCCAATGGACTTAATTACTCATCAGGGTCGACTCTCAATTAAACCGGTCCTCTAATAATCGATCGGTCCATCGATAGGATATACCTCAAAAATTGGAAACAACATGAAACCTAGGAAACTGTCAGACCACTCCAACACCTAGGGAAAAGTCTTTTTGAGTAAATTTACTTATTTTCTTTAAAGTATTCTAATATTTTATTTCGTTAATATAATTTGACATCGATATTTAACAATTTTTCTTTAAACACCATATAATTACACACGAAGAAATAATTCCGTAACTTATTGTTATATATGACGTCTACATTTATGGTATTCAACTTTCAACACTACTTGTCTTTATAAACCGCTATAAACGGTGTCAGTACAGCGTACTTTTATAGTCATTAAAGACGACCGGAGTTCAGTGTCTATTATGAGTATGAAACTGTCGAACAACGGATTCAAATATCAATTTCCTTTACGAAATTTTTTCTTTTACGATTCAAAGTTAATCTTCAAACACTTTTATTATTTGGGGATATCTAGTCCAGATGTTGGTCCCACTATACTCATTTCGGTAACAGAGTTTACATTTTAAATTCCTCGTGGTTTCTTGAGGTGATAGTTCGATAAATTGTTTAGAAATTATAAAAATTATTTAGTTTTTTAACAAATCTATACAATAAACAAATAAATCGACTCGACCCAGAATCAACGTCGTACACCCTAGATCAAGAGACTGTTCCCTCCCTTGGGTACGGGAGACGTGACCCTCGTACCCCAGAATCGGTGACCTGGTGGTCCCTTCAGGGATTATTTTTTTTAAAAAAATGTAAAAAATTTTATTTTTAATCTCATTTTTCTTAGTGCTACTCGTTTTATAGTTATACAAATTTAATTCTCTCCTAGTCATGCTTACAGGAACTAAGGTTGACGTTCTTAAGATGAGTCTTATGTCCTAAGGACGTAATATCCGTCGGTAAGAGTAAAACCCGAAGGAGGACCGAGACGTCATTCTTAGGTGGACGTTGCGTGCTCTGAGTCCTTTGTACCCAAACTAGGAACCCAACCTTTCTAGGTGACCTCCTCCTTTACCGTTGTGTGAGGTAACAAGAACGGACCTTTTAGGGTTCCTGTCTCTTTGGAACACACAGTGTCAGGTACCCCAGTGTTTCTCAACCTGTACACTCTCGACCTGTGCGTACACGCGTGTGTGCGTGCGTGTGTGTGCACGCCTGTGTGTGTGTGTGTGTGAGAGAGTGAAACGGAGAAAAGGTGGTGAATAAACAGTGACCAACCGTCAGAAGGTTTAAAGGGATAAGGTAATTATTAGAAATGTACACTGTTGTTTATGATTATGTGAAAAGTTTCGCGATGTATCTAGGGAATTTTATTTTTTAAAGTTTTAACTTATTCAGATAGAAGTAAGAAACTACTATCACTGTCTAAAAAAAAATTTCAATTAAAACTGTAGCACACCAAAGACAAACATTAGATTATTGTCGTTTAGTAATTTTTATTAAGATTAATAAAGAGTATTACAATCTGAAAAATGTGAATTTTATCCATTCAATCACCACCATAGGGAGATTTCTCTCTTCTCTTTACCACTCCTCTCACACGATTCTCCAATCCCTTTCAGGAAGGATGGGTTTGATAGAGTCTCTATCTTATGGGTGTCGCCACAATTATACGAAAAGAAAATTGACTTCATACCAACTAAGTGTCATAACGCAATTATAGACGATATGTCGTTTCACTGAATCAATACGTATATATACGTGCAGACACACAATCAGGGAGTCAGCACGGGTTGAGAGACACTAGGGTACCTGACATCAGGCGGTCCCAGAAGACAGGTACCTTAAGAGGTTCGTTCGTATAACCTCACCTATCGGTAAGGGAAGATGTCCCATAGAAGGGTTGGGTCTCTGACTTGGGTCCAGAGGACGAATCCAAGGGTCAAACCCGAAGGGACTACCGAGTCTACCATTTCTTAGACGGACGTCACGGTCTCTGGTCCACAAGCTAGGGACCCAACCGTTCTAGGGGACCTCCTCCGGTACCGTTGGGTGAGATCATAAGGACGGACCTCTTAGGGGTACCTGTCTCCTCGGACCGCCCGTTGTCAGATACCCCAGCGTTTCTCAGCCTGTGTTGACTCACTGATTCGTGAAGACGCAACGTCCGTCTGAGAAACGGTAGACTCCGTGGTCCCTCCAGGTAAATATATATAATGAAAAGCATAAGAAAAGGTAATACCGAAAAGTGCCTTATAACTTATGTCAAGGGACTCGATATGTCATCCGGGAACAAACAGATAGGTAAGATATATACTGTCGAATGTAGATGATTGGGTCTTATTATACGAAGAAAGAAATAATCCCTTGTGCGAGAAAACTCTCAATAAGAATTCGTTTTGTACACGAAGATATAAGTACAAAAAGGATACGGTCTTTGTGTTGTAGTCGTTGTGTGTTTACGTCCCTATTTCTACGGGAGAAAGGAGCACCGTAAAAATCTCCTGAAACTAAATACGACAAAAGGTGAACAAGAACGTCAACACCGGTGGTCATGACTCCGAGGTGGATCCCGGGAAAACACATTAATGTAAGTATAAGTACTTTCGATTAGAAGTCCTACCGTTATCACTTGTGTTAATACGTTTAATCTCTCACCAACTCAGAAACAAAACAAGACTCGTAGGTCGTGTCTGTCTAAGGCAAACCAAAGGGAAACGCGGGGAGAGGGGCACACGGGGGTCCTTGACTTCCGACTCCGAGACTCCCGGTGTCCTACACCGGGTCCACTCCTTCACCAATCGTAGAATGGAAACCGGAACCCTTTCACGGGAGACCCTTACGTCGACCGATTGGAGACACATTGTCCACCAGGGTCAGACCCCACCCCCTCATCCGGCCCCGCCCACGTCCATCCCCCCCACGTCCATCCCCCCATCGCCCAACCCCCCAACCACCACCAGGACCCCGTCATCATTTCACCTCTTTGTTGGAGGAACACGAAGTGTCCCTTATGGTCGTTCCTTCCACACTCTTCGAAGTTAGTCTGTCCCGTCTGTTTCTAGTTTCCCGTCCGGACTTCTTAAACCAATCTTCAATGTTCCTCAGGGGATGTGTGCCTGGAAGTTCAACTCTTGAAAGTTTCTACGCTTGCACGCAAGGGGACAGGTCAGTACATTCAATCAAGTACACAGACCTCATATGACAGTACACGCACGTAGGAGAGGCTCTCCAACACGTAAACACATGCCCTAACGTTCTAATTTTTATAAACACACACCACACACAAAGATTATGTAATAAACACACTTTTGACAATATTTGGATAATATCGTGTCTTGATATGATATATCGTCTGACACAATCAACCCATGGATGCGATTGAAACACTCTGAATTTTAACCCGAATTTTTGAGGAAAAGCCTACTCTTGAGTAAACACACATACTGTGAATTCTGGGACCAATAGGGGAGGTGGAAAAGAAAACTAGTCCAAAAGTGTAAAGCGAGGAACTGGTGACCCACTAGCCCAAAAACTAAGGGAGAAAGAGATCGTCACTCATCACGTCCGACTAAACTCGATCGTGGGGTCTCACAAAACTGAGTGTGGACGGTAGACAGACGAATCAGTGGCACGTTGGTAGGAAGGGGCTTCACTACCAAAAATAAACTATATTCTCGACCGTCCGCCGTCACCAACACACTCTAACGACCTCAGGGCCAAAAGAAATAAGGACACTAGTATCGTCGTCACATAATTACAAAGTCTATCGGTGAACCGTAAAAGACCCTTGACGGTATACGAGGATTTCTAAACCTCACACCCCTTCTCAACACTTCTTGCCCTTCCCCTAATAAAAACTTTTGCAATAAAACTTTAAACATCTGTTAAGCTTTCACAATAACAACACAACTCGTCGAACAGTGGTGAGTCACATCTCGTTTCACCTTTAGAGGGTTTAATAAGGATATGTCTCACTTATGTTTATTATGTTCACGCAGTAAAGTAATGTCGATGGGACTGAAAGAAGCGCAAGGGTAACTATCAGAAGGAGGTATCTAAAACCCACACTTGAGTACTACTTCCTTCTATCTCGACATTTCTCGTTCAAGAGAAATGTGACAATGACCCTGGTACGTGTGTTTCGTCTTTAACACGAATTTCACGGAGGATTTACACGTATAGGTCTGTCAAATCCGTTTGTTTCGGTGAAGTCTTAGTCCTACGCTTGATCCCCGCAAATCGATTTGTGAGTGATGTAAACTATCGTTCGAGTAAATTAATAAAGTGTATACATTTCTGATATCTTATATGTATACATGTCATATTTATTCTTTTTATCTTATTAGTACGGAGATGGGTGGTGAGTCGAATTCTTACTCTTAGTACTGCATAAAAACTAGGACCGTAGTGGTTCGTAGTGGTAAGGCAGTTAAATGAGATGAGGACCGAAGGATCCATTGGTAATAGAACTTAATACCCAACAGTAAAGAAATAAAAAGAAAGATCAAAATTTTTTGAACTTTCACTTTCAGCAAGTCAGTACAGGCTGGGAAACACTGGGATATCTGATATCTCAGGTACCTTAAGAGGTCCGGTCTTATGACCTGACCCATCGGAAAGGGACGAGGTCCCCTAGAAGAGTTGGGTCCCCAGTTTGGGTCCAGAGGGCATAACGTCCACCTACCTAAGAAATGGTCGACTCGGTGTTCCCTTCGGGTTCTTATGACCTCACCCATCGGATATGGAAGAGGTCACCTAGAAGGTTTGGGTCCTTAGTTTGGCTCCAGAGGACGTAACGTCCGCCTAAGAAATGGTTGACTCGATAGTCCCTTCGGGAGTTTTTTGAATACGTAGTGGTTTATTATACAAACACGCCAAGACATACACAAAGATACATGTAAAAAATATTTACCTTGACATACATTAGACAGTGAAAGAAGTAGTCATAAAGTAAGTAAGTACACCTACGTATTTTGAGATCAACTGAACAAAAGTGACGATATTTAATTCGTAAGGTGAAATACATGGATGGTGTTAAATAAATAGGTCAAAGGACAGTTACCAGGACACTTGACCAAGGTCAAAAATGATAATTTTGGTCATGACGTCACTTATAAAATCATGGACATTATAAAATCATGGTCATTTATAAAATTATAAAATCACAAGACAACTAGTATACACTGTCAAAGAGATCAGACCCCATAAATCGAACTCAACCTTAGTGACCGATAATCCACCCATGTAGAAATGATCTATTACAGTTTAATAATAGTTTCCTCCCACCTGTGTAAATAGGAGAATCCTCGTTATAAATTCTTAAAGACAAAAGGGAGTAGGAGCATTCGAGTAACTAGACAGTCCGAAATTTTCACACCGGTTGTAAAGCACACGTTTTCCCATAAAGCCGGAAAAGGACTAATGTTCACTTCAGCCTGTACAAAAATATATACATAAATAATAACCGCAAAGGAAAGGACACAATACCCACAGAATAGAAAAAAACGGGTAAAAATTTTAACCAGGTGTGAAAAAAAAAATAACTTCAAAGTATCTACATATACTACGAGTATGAAACAAGATTGATTATGTACAACCTTTATATAATGGGACCAAATATCGAACACAAAAATGTAAAATTTTATCACAGAAGGTTATGTGTCTTCAAGAATAAAACCGTCTGAAGGTAAACAGAGAAAATGAAATATTTAAGACGGAAAAAAAAAAATTTCTTTAGGAAAGACACTGTCTTTAAACGTTTCTATTAGATGTAAAAGAAGTCTTTCAAATCTTTAGATATACATAGATTAGGTGGTTCTTAAATAAAAAACCAATACATACTACACCTGGGTATATCTTTCGTTTGACAGACCCGTAATAAATAATGTAGTAAACAAGGAAGGTATGGCGAGATTTTAACGTCGAGACCGAAGACAGAATATGTATACCCTCCTAGAGAGAGACTCCAAACCAAGGAAAAAAAAAAAAAACGTAATCATATAACCAGATAGAGACGGGATGATTGTGTGACCAATTTGGTTTATTAGGAGTTTTAGACCAGTCATTTAAGAGAAGTAAAGGGATACCGTGTAAAAAAGAAGTTGTCATGTAACCGACAAGAAAAAAAGAGGGACCGATAAGAGTGACAAAACGAGAAAACATATTAAAATAAAAAATTTAATAATAATAATAATAAAACTAACGTGACCCAGAAGTAACACCACGTACCCGAAAGGGATGAACACTATACGTCCGAAGAGATCAACGGGACACCGTACACCCCAGAATCAAGGGGTTGATCCCTAGTTTAAGGACAGGAGGTGAGACCTTCCCCTGAAGGGACCACCGAATCTACCATTTCTTAGTCGGACGTTACGCCCTCTGGACCCAAACTAGGGACCCAACCCTTCTAGGGGACCTCCTCCCGTACCGTTGGGTGAGGTCATAAGAACGGACCTCTTAGGGTACCTGTCTCCTCGGATCATCCGATGTCGGGTACTCCAACGTTTCTCAACCTGTACTGACTCCATGATTTTTAATACAACCTTCCACCTAAGAAATGGTGACCTGGTGGTCCCTTCAGGGAACACATTTAAAATTTAAGTGAATGGTGTAAAGCGTTTTCGTTAAATTATTTTAAAAAGACGTCCACACGAAAGAAATTAATATTAAAAAGGTATTGTAACTCAGACGTGTTTCTTCATAATTTAATAAAGTTTCCTAACCACCTTCTAATTCCTTATCAATTGAGACATTGTAGATAGGATTTTTTTAAATAATCGTGCTAAAATAAAACAAATTTTTGTGCTTTATAGTGTCGAACATCCTTTGGTCGGTTCTAGTTACTTACCCCTAAAATATGCGACATAGGGTCGGTCGAGTCAAAACTTAGTCCGGATAGAACCCTTTTAGATTCGAAAGTCATTTTTATCCTTGTTCATAAATAAGTGTTCCTTAACATTACATGGATCGGGGATATTATCTATTATATTTCTATACGTTTACTTTATTTGATACTAAATCCAGAAGGTTCCTAAATATTCACTAAATATTCTGTCAACTAATAGTTATTTTAGGGTTGAAGCATCAAGACTGATACTCGAGAACACCTTATTCCCTTTCCTTTCTTGATACGTCTGACTTCATTGGTCCTATTTAAAATGTAATTTATTCATCGAAAAAAAAAAATTTATTCCCTTCTTTCTCGTTCTAGACTATGTATTATTCGTAGATTATTTATAAATATTTTACTCATTGTAGTTCCGTATAAACTGGTTCATCTACGTCTCCATATATACCACCAGACTACCTTTTAATCGAAAATATCCAATCTTTCGTCTTACTTAGTTCCTCTTTCTGAAGGGACCGTCGGGTCACGAGTTCTGAGACTCGAGGGTTATTTCCCCCACGTCCAAAATAGGGACCAACCCCTTGATTCTAGGACGTACGACACACCACACTGATTTTTCTTTTTATTTTTCTTACTTAGTCCTCTTTGACTTAGTGTTTCATCGACTAATTAGATTAAGTTTCCGTTATTTGGAGACTTTTTTCACAATACCGTTACACTTTTCTTGTATTTATCTATTTAATTCTTTCGTAAATATTTCCGGAGATTATTCACTGTATAATCTAGTGATTTTTTCTTAATAATTGTCGTATCAATCATAGATTATTTTTATTCTTCCCGAAGGGTCACCACGTCACCATTTTTTAGATGGACGGTTACGTCCTCTGTGTTCTCTACTCCAAAGTCAGGGACCATCCTTTACCGTTGGTGTGGTCATATGAACGGACCTTCTGAGATGCCTGTTTCCTCGGACTGTCGGGTGCTGTAACGTACCTCAGTCTGTGTTGAGTCGGGGACTCACGCACACGTGTACACGTGCATGCACACGTGTGCACGTGCGTGCGCGTGTGTGTGCACCTTCACCCTCTCAATTTTTAATGGAGTTTCAAAGAGTCCTTCATACTAATATTATGACTAAGGAGAGGGGAGGAGGTGTTTAAATTTCTTCAACCTTTGTGAAAGACCGTGTGAACTGTCCTTTCTATTGTATGACTCAAACCCTGATGTCTTTTTTATATTCGTTAACCTTTGTACTCTACTGGTGTGTCAATTCTAAAATTGACTCAAACATTTTCGATTTTAATATCTCCACAGGGAGTTGGACCCTTAAATTTATCCTGAGGAACCTACCCTGTGAAAATTCAGATAGATCTCCAGACCGTCTCTGACGCCGAATCAAGCCCTTTTAATCATGTACTTAAGTTCTACTTAGACTCGAGATTCATAGACTGTGGTCGTTACTAGGTCCAAAACAAGGGTCTTCAGGGACGAGAGCAATTTAGATGTTAGACCATCCACGACTCTATGAGAACCCTTCCATTGAGTAAGAGTCCCTCCTCTCACAACTTGTGTCCAAGACCCTACTCTCCGATCTGGAGAGTCGAAGTAGGAGGAGTAGGACTCTGATTGGTACCGTATCGTGAGTTGGGTGAAATATGACATAATTTACCTTTTTTTTTCCATTGGATTTTTTGACTCTTAATACAAAATAATCCACCCGTAAGACTCCTGAAGTTTGGACCTCTGTCGTAGAGTCTATTACGACTCTTTGACAAGGTATCTCCGTTCACCCCTCGGTCTTACATATTCTCGAAAACATTGTTTTCTGGTCCATCTGTCTTGTAGTTTTCTAATGACACTTAATTTCTTTTGGCCTCTAGAGTTCTTTAAATCGCGCAAAGGTACATAGTCCCTACTTTCTCAGGTCCGAGTGACTGTAAAGGAAACTGTACGTGGAGTGAGAGACCCCGGTCATAGAACACGAAAGAGTAGGACTCAGAGGAGTTACACGTGACCCTCCCCGGCGACGTCCTCGACTGACGATCTACCACCCGTGTAAGTCGGAGGTTGGACTCAAGGGAGTCCCGAGCGACAGTCCTACCGACATTTCGCCACTGAACTAGCGACGTTGTAGGAATCGAATGTGTTGTCACATCAAGTGCTGATTGTCCTCCTTCGTTCGTCATGGTCACATATTTACCTTTCTTGACAGTGTCCTTTTTCATGGTCATTACTACACTACCTGTAGTGACGTCTTTCGACCTCGTCCTTCTTCCTTTAATCGACGACGGTACACCGTCTCCTCTCTAGTTAAAGTACACGCGTTCACTCTACGGGAGACTTTCACTTTTCCCTTTCACAATTAACGAGTCAACATAGACTGGGAAACACTGGGAATACCTGGCATCGGACGGTCCAAGGAGGCAGGTACCTTAAGAAGTCCGTACTTATGACCTCACCCATCTGTAAGGGGAGAGGTCCCCTAGAAGGGTTGGGCTCCTAGCTTGGGTCTAGAATACGTAACGTCCGTCTAAGAAATGGTGGATTCGGTGGTCCCTTCGGGACATACTGAGGATATTAAGTAACCCTCTCTACATCTCTCCCCTTCCTCTCTCAAACCCTACAGAGTTTAAACGTGACGTAGTTACTTAGACGAAGTCAATCCCTGTTATGGTAAGGGGGTCTCCCATTAATATTTATATACACCCGTAAAAACGAATAGTGTTACTAAGACCCCAGAAAAACGGTAAATCACACAGTCCTGGTCTACACTATTTGATTACGATACGAAACTTGTCAGAGTGTGGACTTTAATAGAAAGACGGGTTTTATGATGATTTATCACGGAGATCACTCTTTAGCACGAATATTTATATGGTTTATTGAACTATTTGATACTCCAACACGACAGAAAGAAGAAGTCATCATTCTATAACTATGTAAGATACTATGAATTCTATAACTATGTTGACGTAAACTACTCGTAATTAAAAATTTAGTTTGTAGTATTGTCTTCATCATTTTCTGAGTATTAAACGTTTGAGTTCCTTTCATGTTTGATTACAACTTAATGTTTTTAGATTTATAATTTATTTTAAGTCACGTCAAGGAATTTTAAAGAAGACGGTTTGTATTTCCAGTGACATCTTCCGAATTAATAATACCATACGTTCAAAATTTTTCTACCTCTTCAAAGAGAAAAGGTTTAGGGTTCTCTTACCTCTAATACGTTTTAAAACTTTTTGTCTTCTGAATTTCTTCAAATTACACAAGAGACTAAAGTCCCTTTTATTGTATATTAACAAGGTTCTTATCTTAAGTGAAACACCTTTCCCCTTCTTCCCCTTGTTAATATAATTGACTGACATAAGGAAGGAAGGATTCATCCAAATTGTAATATATGAGGACAACAACTTGTGGGTAAAGAAGGAACAAGAGGACGGTCCCTTTTAAGGTAAAGTAATTAGATTTACCCTTAAAAGGTTTATTTTTTTTTTTTTCTCCTTTCCGAAAAGGTTTTTTACTCCTTCTGTGATTCGGGTTTTGTCGTCCTCTATATGGTTCCCTTGTAATGCCCAGTTTATAGTTTCTCTCAGGTGGAAGTTATCATGTTTGATAGTCTCGTGACATTAAAGGAGAGATAATATTAATGGTTTCACCTTTCGTATAAGATCGGGAAGTATGTATTACATAGTAAGATAGTGGGTAGAACTTATAATTTTCCTAAGTCAAGACACTTTGAGAACACATAAAAAACTCTTAATAATATTATTACTTTTTTACGTCATATAAAATTCAATTTATTGAGTAGGTAACCTTCCGAAAGGAATAACTATCATAATCCTTTGTCCCTTCTTCCTTTCTCATGATTTAAACTTAGGTCTATCGAGTTCTAGTCTGGGACCTAAATGTTGCATGATACATTAACCCATTTAAAGAATCAAAAGTACTGAAGTAGACATTGGAGTCTCTAGACGAAAAAGATTATTTTGTAGTACCGTCTTAATCATTTTTTTTTTAAACGTCTTAGTTCCTTTCATGTTTAATTATAACTTGTTTTTTAAATTTTAACTTATTTTATGTTATGTCAAAATAAAAGAATTTCAAAGAGGACGGTCCGTTACTTCCAGTAACAGAACATAAATGTATAACGGGTCAAGGAAGAAATCGAGTAGAGGGAGAATGTCATGAATTTTTTTTTAATAAACTGACGTAGTCAAGGTACGTCCTAGAAATCAACACCGTATACCCTAGATCAAGGGACTGGTCCCCAGTTTGGGTCCGGGGAACGTAACCCTTCGTGATCTGGTGGTCCCTTCAGAGGAATCTCATGAAAGATTATCTGTCGATCGTCTTTGGTCAACCGTGACGGACCTTGAGGGGTATCCGTCGAGGTGTCAAACAATCGATATAAAAGACTGAAGGTCTCACGGTGTCCACTGTCGATACGTAACAACGTCATCACATTCTTGCCCAGTGGTGAAAAAAGTCGGACGACGTCATCAAATGAATAAGAACAAGGTTGGAAGTGACCACCCACCAAGTTATAAGAAAGGTCGGAAACGATTGACGAAAGAACGATGAGAGGGTCAGATACGATTCGCGGTGCCAGGTGTCGAGAAGGTCGGAGACGTCTAACGGATCGGGATTTCGGCGACAGTGTGTAAAGTCTATAAACATCATCGTTACGGGGCGAATGTCTTTGTTTCAAAATATAGTCAAGTATAAACGAATATTACTTGGTGAGGTTTTGAATCAGGGAATTTTCGTATTAGCAGATAATCGAGTGTTTAGACATTTCGTCACTAAAACCGACCTAAATAGACCCAGCAGAGTGGACCTGAGTGCCTGTACCGAGGTAAGTCGACCATACAGTAACCCCAGACCAATAAATATTTACCCGAGTGAGTGTATCTCACCCACTGCCCTCGTTGTCTTCTGTCGACGCAATATACAGAGGTTGTACATAGTTCTTTCGGATCCGAAGAACTGTAACAACGACTTTTGGTCCAGTTTTGTCGTTCTCTTTCACTCGAAGTTACGTATTAGTGAAAAGTTCAGAAACGAACGTAGTATATAAAATTTAAGAGTAACCGGTTGATTCAAGAAACCGGTACGGTTTTCAGTCACACTCTCCACTAATAGGTTCAAACACCGACATTCCTCTCTTTAAAACATTTCCCAGACATTGTCTACCATTACGGATTCGAACCAAAACCTATGGTGTCCTAAAATGTCTGTCTGTTCATCCTCCCTTTAAGTAACATTTTTATCCCCCGTAACATAAGTTTCGACACTTCCTCATTTGGATGGGACTTTTGTACCCTAAGACGGAAAACAAATATAGTGACAGTAAGTTGTGATACTCAGGTCGAAGTTATCTCTTGAATCTCCCTGAAGGGGCCAGGTATCCAATCCTGAGGTGTGAAGGTGACGTCCCCTGAACCCAAGCTAGGGTCAGTCTCTTAATTCCTGGAATGTTCGACGCACCGACTTTTTTTTCTTTTTTTGAGTCTAATAAAGAAGTCTACATTTCAAACTTAAGGTTGGGTACGTATAGCACTGTCTTATTTGAAATTTTTAGTACTTCTCTTGTACTAAAAAAAAAATTTACGTCAAGATTACAGCAATGAAATATTTATCCTATTTTAAAGTTCCCAATTGAGTGTCTGTTTATTATTTTACTTATCAATTATAATAAAGGTAAGTTTTACTAAGTTTAACCCTCACCGCTACCACCAACCGTCACGTACTTTGGTTAGTTCGGGTCGTCACCTTTAGGAACTTCCTTGTCTGTGACAACCGATGTTATCTAAAATGTATCTTCCCCTTCTTTACTGATTCGCTTCAAATAACCACAACCAGTTAACATACAACTTTTACCAAATTGGTTACTATCATCAACTGTTCAATACAATATGTGGCACGAGACACGAATTCACTGTAATATGGACAGGTGTAAGATTATAAGACATTAGTTTTCTTTGTAGGGACAAATTTACGTAAAGTGTAAATCTATGTAAAGTGTAAATCGACGTCCTCGATCTTTTAAAACGATGACCTAGAGAAAATACGGTGACAGTTCCACGGACAAAAGTCGTAAAATGAAGACACTAGATCTACTATTTTTAACAACAAGTCTCGTCAACATTGGGTTGAAATACAGAACCAAGGGAGCACTGGATAGACTATACTGTCAAAAGTCTTTTTATATAGTATGGAAACTTTTAGTCACCCAATAATTCGACAATGTAGACCTCAAAACGTTTTGATAACTATGACTCAAAAAACCCGTTTCCAAATCTCCACTTAACCTCTGACCTCTATACCGGAAAGTAAAATCGTGCGAGGTCCCTCGACTTCCTTGAATAGGTTTTAATGTTCGGTCAATTAACGTATCGACTCAAGGATTGGGTCTGGTGGGTAGACATGATAACGAGAAAGATGGTGTAGTACAATGACGACTAGTTTTATTTCAAACACCATTTTCATTTAGTGGTGAAGTGTTGGTAAAGTTTTTCAAAATAAAAGTGTCGAAAAGTATAAATAAAAGTATCGATAAAGTTTTCAATTTATAAATTATCGTACCACGATCACCATTACTTGTCCAGACGGTTTCGTACTCTGGTAGTTAGTTGGGGACCCATCCCTTCTAAGGGTCCTCTGACTTTACCGTTGGGGGAAGTCATAAGAACGGACCTCTTGGGGTACCTATCTCGTCGGACCGTCCGATATCAGATATCCCAACGTTTCTTAGTCTGTGTCGACTTCACTGAATCTTACGTGAATACGTACGGGGTCAAAATCCACGGATTCTATTTCTTTCGACTCGCGGTTTCTTAACTACGAAAACTTGACACGATAACTTCTTCTGAGAACTCTTAGGGGACCTGACGTTCCTCTAGTTTGGTCAGTTAGCATTTCCTTTAGTCAGGACTTATCAGTAACCTTCGTGACTACGACTTCGACTTCGAGGTTATGAAACCGGTGGACTACGTTTCTTGACTGAGTAACCTTTTCTGGGACTACGACCCTTTCTAACTTCCGTCCTCCTCTTCCCCTACTGCCTCCTACTCTACCAACCTACCGTAGTGGTTGTGTTACCTGTACTCAAATTCGTTCGAGGCCCTCAACCACTACCTGTCCCTTCGGACCCCAAAACGTCAGGTACCCCAGTGTTTCTCAACCTGTGCTGACTCGCTGACTTGGATGACTTGACTTAACTTCTGTCCTATCACTTGTTTTATATCATGAGCGGAAGTATATAATAGTCTAATCAATTCTATAGTGCATTGATTACTAAACACATTATTTGTCAGAATATTGACAAACAGGTATGTAAGTAAACAAGTTCTTGATAAAGGATTCGTGGTTATTACACAGCAATGAAAAGATCCTTGACTATTTTACAGTCACTTAGTCTTTCTTTTGTAGGGACAAGAGTCCCTCGAACATCATATTATAAGTAAAATTTTATACCCTTAAAAAGAAATATTTATTTATATTATCATATTTATATTTTATATATTTGTATTTTATATTGATTTATTTTATTTATAATATACGTATGTTTGTAAATATATGTATTTATTACACTGTATCACGTTTCCCTTGAAAGATCCTTAGTCCTCTACACCCAAAATTAAAACTAAAAACGGAAAGTTTGACATACTGAAACTTTTTCAATGGATTGAACGACCCCAGGTATAAATGATCAGACATTTTGTCCCCCTTCTCTGATGTGAACACGCTAAGTCATACCATCGGTGTACCGTCGGGACCTTAGTCGGTAAGGTGAATCTTCGGGACCAAGGAAAGACATTCCTACTGTAGTCTCTGGTTCCAGCACGACGAACGATTTGAACAATGAAGTGAAAGTCTACGGAGAACAACCCGACTCGAGAGGCACAGGGACAAGGAATTGTCAAGGACAGAAGAGGATAAATAGAGTCAGTAGAGATGGACGAAGACTAAGAAAGTAGGACAAACGGAGGAAAAACATAAACATTATGAGACAATAAATAGTTAGGGACAAAACGGTTTTCAACAGTGAAAGTAGAGTCCAAACTTCCTAAACAATTGTTCTATTCGGTAAGCAATATATGTTTATTTATTATACCTATAAATAATTTCTTAATAGATCGAATGAAAGTTATATTATTACAATTTTCTTTTCTCTTTATCTCACCTCTTATGTAGTGGTTTAACCCAAAACTGGTTGTAGGTCCAAATTAGTCATGACCCTTCAGGACACAGTGTCGTGTAGACCTCAGGGTTAACCCTTTCCCAGGGTCCCTCGGACAGACGAGTCCCCTCTCTTAAGTTTCTAACGTCAACACCTAAGGACAAATATTAGGGTCCTGCGTTTGACTGAAGTAGTAGTTAGACACTGGTTTGACGTCGAGACCAAAGGACAATAACGACAAACAAAACGGAACATTTTGAACCTTACAACGACTTGGTCCCCGAACCAACCGGTCAAGGGGAGGCCCCCGAGTTGTGAGAGAAGTAGAATGCATCTTCCGAACGTGAGGGTCGTCCGTCCGTCAGTGTCGGTGCGGATCAGTCCCGTGACAGGTCTATCCAATCCTCGTTCCAGTCTCCGGACGAGACGAAACAAAGACTTCGGATTTGTTCTGATAAATTGTAGGGATTGTTAGGGTAGGGAGTAAGGACTACACGGGAGGATGTGTTGGTTTTATCGAGGAGAAAATAAGAAACCTTTCAACCATGTACAATTAGGTAAAAAGAAAAGAAGGAAGTAAGACCTGGGACCTTTCACCTAGTCGGATGGAAAACACACACACACATGACCACCCGTCACAGCACCCCGCCCATCCACCACCATTATACACGAATCTGACACTAAGTAAGACAAAGTATGAAATTAGATTGGTCAAAATTATAGTTTGACCAGATGATCTCACGTCAAAAGAAGGTTGTCACCAGAATCGAGGGAAAAAGGACAATGTTGAAACCCTTGATTTAGGAAACAAAAAACACACACACAAAAAAAAAAAAAAAAAAACATTAAAATTTAAACAGGTAATTCAGTAACGAACCATAAGGTCTATTATTTCCCTTTCATCATCATTAAGATTAGTTTCGGGTACGGTACTTTTATAACTATTAACAAAAGTGAATCACTAAGATTAGGTTCGGGTACGGTCATCATTAAGATTAGTTTCGGGTACGGTCATCATGAAGATTAGTTTCGTGTACGGTACTTTTATAACTATTAACAAAAGTGAATCACTATGTGTACCTCTAAGTAATATAACAAGATAAAAACGGATGTAAACTTGTAAAAGTATTCCCCCACACCATATATGTGTGTTACCTTATAATGAGTGGTATTTTCTACTTTATTACTGTAAGCTTTGTTGTACATACCTGGATCCCTAATAGTATGATTCACTTCATTCGGGGTCTGTTCATAGTATACTATACCAAATATACACCTTAGAATTTTTACTATGTATACTTGAATAAATGTTTTGTCTCTATTTGAGTGTCTGTATCTTTTGGTAAATACCAATGGTTTCCACTCCCTTTCTCTCTATTTAATCCTCAAACCTTAATTTTATATATGTGATGATATATATTTTATCTATTGGTTTTTCCTGGGTAAATATCGTGTTCCTTGACGTGAGTCATAGAACATTATTAGATATTACCTTTTTTCAGATTTTTTTCTTATGTATACATGTTGACTTAGTGAAACGACATGTGATCTTTGATGGTGTTGTAACATTTAGTCGATATAAAGTTATTTTAATCTTTTCATTTTTTACTTTTGAGGTTGAAAAACTAAATTTAATTTTTTGTTGTGTTCATGTTTCTTACGTAGAATATATAAGTGTAGTCAAACAATAGTCTTATAAAACGACTCATTATCGGTAGAGTGGTAACCAGTCTTCCAGTCAATCTCTAGAAAGAATAAAGTGTCTTTTAAATATACAATGATACCTGTAACCCAAGTACATAGAAAAGTTTAATCTCAAAAGTGACGTATATACGGGGTCTTCACCCTAACGACCGAGTATACTGTCGAGGTAAAAATTAAAAACTTCCTTGACGGTACGAAAAGAGGTATCATTGACGTAAGGGTGGTGGTCACACCCTCCCAAGGAAAGAGTAAAAAATTTTCATTTGGATACTGATATACAAACAAGAGGTTCAAACCGGAATCTTATGTTTTCCTTCGTCCCGTTTCCGATTGTCTCAAAACGGTTCTCTTGTGTGACCAGTATCGTTTGTGGGAGAAGGTTGTTGTATTCTCTACTGAGATATGAGCCTATAGTGGTCTACCAGCTGTGACTTTAGTCTAACTAATATAAGAAACGTCGGTTTCTACCTCTTCGAGATATGTCAATCGTTTTTGTTCTTGTCCTCGACTGACCCCGAGTCTAGTACTTGATGAATGACGTTTTCAGTCTGCATTTAACTTCTTTCATCCTTTTTGGTGATCTGGTAAGTCCATACCGGATTTAGTTTAGGGAATGCTAATATGTCACGTCCACTGTTTATCTAAGTTCCCTGGTTTAGACTATTTGTGTCACAGACTTCTTGACACCTACCTCCAAGTATTGTGACATATTCTCCGCCACCAGGTTTGGTAGGGGTTCGCTTTCTTTTCGTTGTACCGTTTTACTAACAGACTCCTCCGGAATGTTTATCGACACTTTTCTTCTCTTCGTTTTCCGTTTCCTCTTTTCCTTTCTATATGGGTAGACTTACTTCTCAAGGTTTCTTATTGTTCCTCTCTATTCTTTCGGAAGATTCACTAGTCACGTTTCTTTATCTCCTTTTGTCATCTTACCCTTTCTGATCTCCAGAGAAGTTCCCTTAATCTCTGTGGTTCCCTTGTAAAGTACGTTTCTACCCGTGTTATTTCCTGTCTTTACCATACCTGGATTGTCTTCGTCTTCTATAATTCTTCTCCACCGTTCTTATGTGTCTTCTTGACATGTTTTTTCTAGAAGTGCTGGGTCTATTGGTACTACCACACTAGTGAATGGTTCTTGGTCTGTAGAATGTCACACTTCAGTTTATCTGGAAACCTTCGTAGTGATGCTTGTTCCGATCACCTCCATTACCTTAAGTTCGACTCGATAAAGTTTAGGATTTACGACCATGACAATTTCACGACGTGAATTTTACGGTCGTTTATACCTTTTGAGTCGTCACCTTTTGAGTCGTCCTGACCCTTTCCAGTCAGAAGTAAGGTTAGGGTTTCTTTTAAGTTTGATGGCGTGTTAACGTGAGTAGAGTGTACGATCGGTTCATTACGAGTTTTAAGAGGTTCGATCCGAAGTCGTCATGTACTTGGTTCTATAAGTTCGACTTAAATCTTTTCCGTCTCCATGGTCTCTAGTTTAACGGTTGTAGACAACCTAGTACCTTGGTCGTTCTCTTAAGGTTTTTTTGCAGAGGAACACGAAGTGACTGATACGATTTCGGAAACTGACACACCTAGTGTTGTTTGAGACCTTTTAAGAAGTTTTCTACCCTTATGGTCTGGTGGACTGGACGGAGGACTCTTTAGACAAACGTCCACCTCTTCGTTCTCAACTTTGGCCCGTGCTTTCTTACCTGACCAAGGTTTATCCCTTTCCTCATACAGTTCCGACATATAACAGTGGGACGAATAAATTGAAGATACGTCTCATGTAGTACTCTTTGGACCCGACCTTCTTCGTGTTCGACCTTAGTTCTAAGGACCCTCTTTATAGTTATTGGAGTCTATACGTCTACTGTGGTGGGAATACCGTCTTTCACTTCTCCTTGAGTTTTCGGAGGACTACTTTCACTTTCTCCTCTCACTTTTTCAACCGAATTTCGAGTTGTAAGTCTTTTACTTCTAGTACCGTGGGTCAGGGTAGTGAAGTACCGTTTATCTACCCCTTTGTTACATCTGTCACAACCTGAAATAAAAAACCCCAAGGTTTTAGTGACGTCTACCACTAACATAAGTACTTTAATTTTCTACGAACAAGGAACCTTCTTTCAATACTGGTTGGATTTATCGTATAATTTTTCGTCTCTGTAATGAAACGGTTGTTTTCAGGTAGATCAGTTTCTCGACTCGACAGACGTCCCCAATTTCATTGTCTGAGGTGTGTGTAGGAGAGTAGACAACAAGTAAGGAGTACCGATATTACAGAGGAAGGGACGTCCTTATTGAGTAAGTAAAGTAAGTTCACTTTGAGTAAACTGGGAGTATCGTTTAGTTACACGATTACAGAAATTTAATTGAAAAGAGAAAATCCTCTAAGAGTAAATGCAATAAGCAAACGTAACATTTATAAAAGAGGGAACTACTAAGGTTCCTTTTGTTCTTGGTTCAGTCTGAACTTACTAGTACAGAATTTAGTCACTTCAAGTTTTATTATTTGACATTATATGTATTAACAAACAGGTAAGGTCGGACTAATTAAGGTTTGAAACACGTTAGTTCCCATTGAAAAGAGGACCTTCGTAAGACCTTTTTTAAAACGTACGGTTTACCCTGTGTATTTACTTAACATTTTATAATTTTAACCGAATCTTTTTTTTGTAAGAGACCTAAAGATTACAAACGACCGACTTCGTCACAGGATCGTTCGAATAGGTGATGATTAATGTTACGTAAAAGGAGGTCACGCGTAAATCAGGTTTACATTTATAAGGTTTGTATTAATGGAAATCTTCCGATGACGTACCATTATAAACGATGTTAGACCCTTGTGAGGGTCCCCTTATCAAAGTAACGAGAGTAAAGAGATAATTATCGAGGAGTGTAACAAATAAAGTAAAATGTCTACAAAAACTTTTAGAAAAGACCTACGAAAAACAACGAGTTATTTTAAAATTTGGAAAGTATAAAATTATTGTTAAACCTTTAAAATTATAGAAGAGTTTCAGTAATTAAGATAAAAAAGAACAGTATTTAGTGATTTTACTAGTATTTTCCCTTTTTAACTATCTATAGTTAAAATGATTTTTAAAGTCACACTAAGTGTAATATTAAGACACACAGAAGAAATGAGTTAGTAGAATGAATAGTAAATTAAATCTTTAATAGATATTTTATAATATTTTACGTTCATGAGAAAATATAGACGACTAATTTTGTTTGTTTTGTACAAAAATCTAGTTTCAGATGACTTAACATACATTATCGTAAGATGAGCCTGTGGAAACAACAACAACTCAGTGATTCAGTACAGACTGAGAAACGCTGGGTACCTGACGTCGGATGGTCCGAGAAGACATCTACCCTAAAGGTTCTCAACTATTAACATAAACACCAGACCCTTCTTTATATTTAATCGTTAACAATAAAATATATAAAGAGTGTACCGTCTTTTCGTACTTAACAATATTTTCGTTTATACAATGACTCAAAAGATTTCATGAAATAGAAAAAGATTAGTATTTTCAATTTGTACAAGTATTATCTGTTTAATCTTTGATATAAATTTTGTGTTTAAGTTTTTATAGGTTATCGAGGTAGTAGGTTTTGGTCTCAATTATAAAAACTGTAAATAATATGAAAATACAACTTCAAACAAAGAAAAATTTTTAATAACATAATAAAGGAAAGGAGTAATATTTAAATTGTAAAAATTACAAAGGTTTCAAATTAGTATATACTATTATAAATTAGTGGAATGTTAAATATCATAGAAGTTAAAAGAAAAAATTTATGAAAACACTAATAACTTAAAACGTGTGATATTAAAAACATGTCTCCTTAAAGAAGTTTGTCTTATTAAGATTTTCACATTAATAACCCAACTCCCTATACCAGTAAAATTCTGAAACTATATGATGATTATTTTGTTAAGTTTCGCCAAATATGATGGTCACAGACTCCCATGGACAATATCATGGAGGAATGGTCGTAAGTTATAAGAATAAAAACTTTATTCTTTATTCACTCTTTACTTTTGTCTTAGATGAACCTAGATTAGTGAAGTTGAACTTTTTAAAATTTCCGAAGATTACTACAATCTGAAAAGGCATAAAGATTGTACGTAATTGAAGAAAAACCCGTTAACAGATATAAACATAGAAAACAAATATACAAAATGACCTTTGAAGAGAGTGATAAATATTGCAATCTTTCGAAGGACGAACGTCTTTAACCTATTTATAAAGTACAATATGAACGAAAAATATAAAACTTATAATATAAATCAAGAATTTAAGTAAACCATACATAAACTACTTTATCATACTCCATAACCAATATTTATCTCTAGAGATTCAGACACTAAAAGGGGTCTCAGTAAATTACTTATTAAGAATAAAAATAAACTCTTCAAAAGAAATAGTATATAATTTAAATACAGTCATGATAATATTTTTGAAACCATCGTGAGATTATGAAATTGTAAACTTGTAAAATATAAAGAGGAGTATTAATAATCAAAAGTAAAAATCTGAATGAAACACACGAATAAGTAAACTTATATAAAATTCTAGTAAAACTTTTTTAAAAAATTTAACTCAAACCTGACAGTCACTTGAATATTTAGTTAAACCCTACTAAATTGTGGAAATTTAATAAGTCAAAAGGAAAGGTCCCTGTACCATATAAAAATCGAAAAAGAAATACATCCAGTACTTTACACTGATGACACTTACTTTGTAGAACAGAAAATGTAATAGATCGGTCTATGACTATCTATAAAGTATTGTCATAGACATTACTGTTATAAATAGATATATTACAGAGAGAGAAAGTGACAGATCGATCTATAACGATCTATATATCATTATTATATTATTATATGTATATGAATGTGAGTAACCGGAATCCCAAATGATGAGTTAATACAATAAATTAACTGTTTTTAGTCTCCTTCACTTGTAAAACCGAAGGTAAAATGTTTATTCCTTTGATTTTGAGTCTCGCAAAACTCATTGAACGGGGTTTTCCGTGGAACACTCACTGTCTCGGTTCAGAAAGACTGGAGACTGGAGTCTCAGACATGAGAATTGGTATAGTGAGACGGCATCCTTTCGATAAGGTAAAATATAAAAACTGAATACAAGACTACCTGACTTCAAATCCTAAACCTCCTTTCATGTAAACTTAATGTTTAAAGTTCAGTCGTAAAAAATAAGGGACAACGTCTGAGGAGTTATTTAGGAGATGACTTAAAGTTTCTTATGAGATCTTTGTTCTTAAGAGTTTACTGACAGTCATCTTGAACAGTTTTCTTCTAATTTTTCCGAGATAATTATAAAAACGTATATAATACAGGAATCGTGTTTGAAACACCAAATTTTTAATACAAAGAGAGGGTGGAGACCTTAAAGAATATATTTTTAGAAGACCTATGAAGGTCTTTAAGAATAAATTAAAAAAAAGTCATCTGTCGATAGTACTACTGTATCGTACTTGTATGGATGATATCAATGTTGTACTTTTTATTCTCCCTTTTATCCAGTAAACGGAAGGTTTCTAGTAACTCTTAATATTTGAGATGTGTCGAGTAAATCGGTGTACTAAAATTTTACTGGTAATTCTTTACCTACTATTTATTATTGAATACCAGGTAATCCTTTACTTACTATTTATTACTAATGCTTGTTATTGTCTTACTTCCCGGTCTGGAAATTTTAACCCCGGTCTGGTATATTAAAAGAGTCTTTGGACAAGTAATAGTTTCTGTGACTTACCTTTTCCTTCCTTCTACCGAGTCAGAATGTTCTAATTCAGTAGATCTTAGCAGTGATAAGACTACCAAAGACAGGTAGTACCGACGTTTTCAGTGGGAAGAACAAATCTACAAATGTACGAAATGTACGAACAGGTTCACCATGTGTTTTCCTTTGTTTGGTTTTGTGTGTTAAAAACCTAGAGAAGAAGAGTGACCCCTGTGTTCGTACCCAACAGAAGTAAATACACTATTTGACAAGGAAAACGTGAATCAAGAAGCCGTGTACACACATAGAACAGATTTTAACTTCAAACAACACTAAAACTTCTCAAAGTCATCTTTTATCAGAACTTTTAATAAAGGTGGGTAGAAGGAGTTGTAAGGCATCAAAACTAGCCTCATTGTGACCCTATGGTTCCCTTGTAAAGTACGTTTGTACCCGAGGTATTTCCTGTCTTTACCAGTCCTGGATCGTCTTCGTCTTCTATAATTCTTCTCCACCGTTCTTATGTGTCTTCTTGACATGTTTTTTCTAGAAGTACTGGGTCTATTAGTGCTATCACACTAGTGAGTGGATCTCTGTCTGTAGGACCTTACACTTCAGTTCTCCCGGAATCCTTCGTAGCGATGCTTGTTTCGATCACCTCCACTACCTTAAGGACAACTCGATAAAGTTTAGGACTTTCTCCTACGACACTTTCTCGACGTGAGTTATACGGTCGTTTAAACCTTTTGAGTCGTCACCGGTGTCCTGACCTTTTCCAGTCAAAAGTAAGGTCAAGGTTTCTTTCCGTTACGGTTTCTTACGAGTCTGATGGCGTGTTAACGTGAGTAGAGTGTGCGATCATTTCATTAAGAGTTTTAAGAGGTTCCGTCTGAAGTCGTTATGCACTTGGTACTTGAAAGTCTACAAGTTCGACCAAAATCTTTTCCGTCTTCTTGGTCTCTAGTTTAACGGTTGTAGGCGACCTAGTACCTTTTTCGTTCTCTCAAGGTCTTTTTGTAGATAAAGACGAAATAACTGATACGGTTTCGGAAACTGACACACCTAGTGTTATTTGACACCTTTTAAGACTTTCTCTACCCTTATGGTCTGGTGGACTGGACGGAGCTCTTTGGACATACGTCCAGTCCTTCGTTGTCAATCTTGACCTGTACCTTGTTGTCTGACCAAGGTTTATCTTTTCCTCATACAGTTCCGACATATAACAATGGGACGAATAAATTGAATATACGTCTCATGTAGTACTCTTTACGACCTGACCTTCTTAGTGTTCGTCTTTAGTTCTGACGGCCCTCTTTATAGTTAGTGGCGTCTATACGTCTACTGTGGTGGGAATACCGTCTTTCACTTCTCCTTGATTTTTCGGAGAATTACTTTCACTTTCTCCTATCACTTTTTCAACCGAATTTCGAGTTGTAAGTCTTTTGCTTCTAGTACCGTAGACCAGGGTAGTGAAGTACCCTTTATTCCATCCCTTTGTCATCTTTGTGACAGTCCGAAATAAAAAACCCCGAGGTTTTAGTGACGTCTACCACTGTCGTCGGTACTTTAATTTTCTGCGAAGGAGGAACCTTCCTTTCAATACTGGTTGGATCTATCATATAAGTTTTCGTCTCTATAATGAAACGGTTGTTTCCAGACAGATCAGTTCCGATATCAAAAAGTCATCAGTACATACCTACACTCTCAACCTGACACTTCTTTCGGATCATGGCTTCTTAACTACGAAAACTTGACACGACAGTCTCTTCTGAGAACTCCCAGGGAACCTGACGTTCCTTTAGGTTGGTCAGGTAAGACTTCCTCTAGTTAGGACCCACAAGAAACCTTCCTGACTACGATTTCGACTTTGAGGTTATGAAGCCGGTGGAGTACGTTTCTCAACTGAGTAACCTTTTCTGAGACTACGACCCTTCCTGACCCCCGTCCTCCTCTTCCCCTGCTGTCTCCTACTCTACCGACCTACCGTAGTGACTGAGCTACCTACACTCGAACTCACTTGAGACCCTCAACCACTACCTGTCCTTCCGGACCGTACGACGTCAAGTACCCCAGCGTTTCTCAGCCTGTGCTGACTCGCTGACTTGACTTGACTCGACTTGTGACCCTGACCGTCCGTGTTTGAGACTCTGGCACCGATTAATCTGGTGTACCGATTAATCTACCATTTTACTCTTGAAACAAGGAACTGAGTGTGGTCGAGGCTTGATAAAAAAAGAAAGAAGTGAACCAACACATATAATATACTTAACAAAGAGTTTCCTTCTAAGGTCGGTACTAACTTTTCGTCGAAAGTATAGTTTTGGCTTATGAGAAACCCTCATCTAAGAGAGACCAGATCAAGTTGTGTTAATTTTCCCAAACATAGAGGTTCTGTTACTCCCCAACTAAGGTTTGGAAACCGTATCTCAGAGTACGGATCTCATTGACGTCAGACTTTATGACGTCAGTAATACTCTTCGTACATTGGATGGAAGTCAAGTCAAAGTAGTAAGAAAGGTTTCTTTAGGGTCCCAACTAGAGGAAGTCTTACCTGACCAATCTAGAGGAACGTCAGATTCCCTGAGAGTTCTCAGAAGAGGTTGTGGTGTCAAGTTTTCGTAGTTAAGAAGCCACGAGTCGGAAGAAGTGTCAGGTTAAGAGTGTAGGTATGTACTGGTGACCTTTTTGATATGGGAACTGATCTGCCTGGAATAAACCGTTTCATTACAGAGATGAAAACTTATATGATAGATCCAACCAGTATTGAAAAGAAGGTTCCTCCTTCGCAGAAAATTAAAGTACCCACGTTAGTGGTAGACGTCACTAAAACCTCGGGGGTTTTTATTTCAGACTGTGACAAAGGTGACAAAGGGGTAGATAAAGGGTACTTCACTACCCTGGTCTACGGTACTAGAAGCAAAAGACTTACAACTCGAAATTCGGTTGAAAAAGTGAGAGGAGAAAGTGAAAGTAGTTCTCCAAAAAATCAAGGAGAAGTGAAAGACGGTATTCCCACCACAGTAGGCGTATGGACTCCACTAACTATAAAGAGGGTCGTTAGAACTAAGGTCGAACACGAAGAAGGTCAGGTCACAAAGAGTACTACATGGGACGTATCTTCAATTTATTCGTCCCACTGTTATATGTCGGAACTGCATGAGGAAAGGGATAAACCTTGGTCAGACAACAAGGTACAGGTCAAGATTGACAACGAAGGACTGGACGTATATCC